>CM076579.1:353322393-353556677 GCA_034641835.2 Pinus albicaulis
TTTTTATCTACACCAAGAGAACTTCGAGTGCTTGCATTTCACAATGCATCCGCAACATTCTTCAAAGTGTCCACCTTTACCAACACCTTTTTAGCCCCAACCATATCTCTAACAAAGTGACATTAAACATCAATGTTCTTTGCCTTTGAATGGTAAGCAAGGTTCTTAGCCAAGAAAATTTCACTTTGGCTATCACAGTCTATCCTTATAGCTTGCTATACCAACCCCATACTTGAACACAATCTCTGCAACCAAACTGCTTCCTTTCTTGCATGAGTGGCTGCTATGTATTCTGCCTCCGTAGTTGAAAGAGCCACTACAAACTGTCTTTTACTCATCCAACTGACTGCGCCTCCAAATAGGTTAAACACATACCCACTTTTAGATCTTCTTTGGTCCAAATCTCCAGCCCAGTCTGCATCAACAAAACCATGAATGTCCAACATTCTTTCCAATCCTGATCTTCCTTGGTAGCACAAGCCATAATCACTAGTGCCACGTAAATATCTGAAAACCCGCTTTACTGCTGTCCAATGCTCCTTTCCTGGGTTTGACATAAACCTGCTCAATACTCCCACCGCATGTGCAACAACCGGTCTAGTATAGACCATTGTATACATTAGACTACCCACCGCACTTGCATATGGAACACGGACACATCCTCCTCTTCTTCTTGTGTCTTGGGACACCGTTCAGCAGACAACTTTACACCTACAGGAATAGGAACATTCACCGGTTTACTATCCTGCATATTGAACCTCTGCAATATAGTCTCGACATACTTCCTCTGGTTTAACCAGAGCTTCCTCTTTTCCCGATATCTCTTAATTTCCATGCCCAAAATATAGTTTGCAGCACCAAGATCCTTCATGTAAAATTTGGAGAATATTTGGGTCTTCAAATCTTGGATAATTTCTTTGTCATTTCCAATCAACAACATATCATCCACATACAAGACCAAATAAATAACACAGTCACCAATTAATTTAAATAAAACACAGTGATCCTTCTTGCTTCTGGTGAATCCAAGTCCCCGTATATAGGTATCAAATTTATGATACCACATCCTTGGTGACTGTTTTAACCCATACGGAGACTTCTTCAACCTGCATACCAGTTCTTCCTTACCCTTCACCATAAAGCCATCAGGTTGCTTCATGTAGATCTCCTCTTCTAGATCCTCGTGAATAAATGTTGTCTTCACATCCATCTATTCTATCTCAAAATAAAATGCAGAAGCATCATATAAAAGTAATCTAATAGAAATAACTTTGGCAACAGGAGAAAAAATATCACCAAAATCAATTCTCGGCACCTGGGAATAACCTTTTGCTACCAACCGAGCTTTGCATTTCTCCACCTTGCCTTCTACATTCATATTCTTTTTAAACACCCATTTTCTCCTGATGGGCTTCCTTTCAGTCGGCAACTCCACCAGATCCCATGCCTCATTTTTATGCAAGGATGCCATTTCATAAACCATGTCCTCCTTCTAGAGTTTTCCATCCTCTGAATCTACTGCCTCCCTAACAGTTCTGGGATCATCATCAGTTATAGCTACGTTAAAACATGAATGTGTGCGTATGACTCATACCTTTCTGCTGCTCTTCCCGAACCGATCTTCTCAAAGCTGGAGTTTGTGGCTCTTCCTCTTCTGAATCTTCTTCTGCTGTAGAGTCTGATTCATCCTCCTTTAGTTCAAACTATATCTTCTCAGATTCCTTTGGCATGATTTCATGTTTAACAACATCTTTCACCTCTCTAAACACCACATCTCGGCTGTACACAACCTTCCTTGTTTCCGGTTTCCAAAGCTTTGTAACCTTTTTTTAAAACCATCTCCATACCCAATAAAGATGCACGTTTCAGATTTATTATCCAACTTGGTCCTTTTCTCCTTTGGAACATGTACATATGAATCAGATCCAGATACCCTCAGATGTGAAAGAGAGGGTTTCTTACTAGTCCATACCTCATGTGGAGTCTTATGCTCCAACACCGATGAAGGTGATATATTAACTATAACATGCACCACCACTACCCTCTACCTTAATTCTTGTCCTAACCCTGCACTAGTTAGCATGCTTTGCCTTTTCCATCGTTGTTCTTTCATTTTTTCGCAACTTCCTTTTTGTTGCGAGGGTGTGTATGGAGTAGTCTTCACATACCGCATTTCCACAGTAATCCCTTCAAATTCCTTCTCGTTAACCTCACCATTATCCGCCCCCGCGCCTTTATCTTCTTCATCCTGTTTCTCCACCGCAGCCCAAATTCTTTAAATTTGTCAAAGACTTCAAATTTCTTCCTCAAGAAATATATCCATGTATTCCTTGAGAAGTCATCTATGAATGAAACATAGTACACAAACTTTCCCAGTGACGGAACTGACATAGGCCCAAACACATCACTGTGCACAAGTTCTAATATCTTATTCGCCCTCTTAGCACCAGAGGGAAAACTCACCCGATTCTGCTTCCCATATACACAATGTTCACAGAAATCAAAATCCAGAGAGCAATTAGACATACCTTCTACCATACCATTTCTATGCAGTATCCGAAGGCCCTTCTCTCCAATATGTCCAAGCTTTTGATGCCATAGCATCTTTGATCCGCATGCCTATTACCCACTTCTACATAAAGTTTACCACATAGCTAATATAATCCTAATCAATAACAAGCATACTTTTTAGCTTGCACATAGTTCTAGTCCTAACTCCCCGCATTAATACCGCCAGTTCGAACCATCTTGCATGCATCTTTCTCGAACACTGTTTTTACACCTACATCATCCATCTTGCTTACAGAAATCAGATTTCTGGCCAATGCAAGAATATGCAGAACACCAGGAAGTGTTCTAATCCTTCCACCTTGTAGCTTCAGCTTGACCTTTCCACGTTCGATGATTTTGGCCTTCCTATCATCCCCTAGGAAGACATCACCACCATCATATTTCTCATACTCGCAAAACCACTCCCTATGGGGAGTGAAGTGAAAGGATGCACCTGAGTCCAGTCTGAACTCCCTGCATTAATACCAGTGCTCCCCGAACCATCTTGCAGGCATCTTTCTCTAACACTATTTTTACACCTGCATCATCCATCTTTCTTACAGAAATCAGATTTCTGGCTAATGCAGGAATATGTAGAACACCAGGAAGTGTTCTAATCCTTCCACCTTGTAGCTTCAGCTTTACCTTTCCACGTCCGACAATTCTGGCCTTCTTATCATCCCCTAGGAAGACATCACCACCATAATATTTCTCATACTCGCAGAACCACTCCAGATGGGGAGTGAAGTGAAAGGATGCACCTGATTCAATCAACCATGACTCATGATCTACATGTGTATTTGAAGAAGAAGCCAAATACACATCCCCACCTTCATCCGAGGTGGTTTTTGCCTCTGCAGAAGGAGCATCATCAGATCCCTTTCCTTTCTCAAGAGCTTTAGATCTACAGTCCTTTTTGTAGTGCCCTTCCTTTCCGCATTTCCAGCATACCTTACAAACTTTCCAGGAGATTTAGATCTCCCTCTAGATTTGGATCTCCCACTCGAAACCTTATTCTTGTTTCTATTTTGGGACCTTCCTCGTACATATAAGGGATCTCCATTCTGGCCCTCGATATTTCTCTGTCTCATTTCCTCCGACAACAAGGCTGAGACAATGTCATCAAAATTCAAGGTAGTTGTATTGCTACCTATTGCAATAACCAGACTGTCCCACGAATCTGGTAGAGAACACAACAAACTGATGCACTTATCTTCATCTAATATTTTAATATCAATAGATGACAGTTGACTTACCATAGTATTGAAGGCGTTCATATGCTCTGTCACCGAGTCTCCATCCTTCATCCTCAGGTTATACAGCTTTTTCCACAGGAACAACTTATTCACCAGAGACTTAGATTGGTACAAATTCCCAATTTTTTCCCACAAATTCTTCGATGTAGCTTCCCCAAATACATTCAACAATAATGAATCTAAGACACACAACTGTATTGTGCTCTTAGCCTTCCGATCCAGTTTCTTCTAGTCTTCATCTGACATTGCCGCTAGTTTAGTACCCAGATCTACTGCAATCCACTGATATTTATCCACCAGTAGATCCTCCATCTTGAGCTTCCATAACTCAAAACTCTGACTATTAAATTTCTCGATCTCTATCTTTCCGCCACTCACCATCTTCTTTCACCGCAAGAATCGATCTCGCAAATCTCCCACTGAACAGGGTCTACCTCAGGCCCGACCAAAAAACCCTCAGTAGCAAAGGCGTCCCCTTGAAGCCAAAACAGATCTGATACCAGATGTAGGTTTTAACCCTGAACAGAAATTATCTACACACGAATATTATACCAGAAAATAAACAATAGCGAGAGCATAAAACATAAAACAGATAAACACAGAGATTTTCCCCTAGATCCCAAATTGGGACGACCAGCTTGATTTTTCATTATATTCCTTTTAGTGTTACAACACATATATATACATGACGAAGCATACATAAACCCCAATCCATTAACCCTGGATTAGAACATAACCGTAGTTCCCTGACCGGATCTACAAAATACCACGAGCCGAAAACCATCGTACTCCAAAACCATGTGCAAAATCATGCACAAAACATGGGTGGGTCCGCCTATGAGTGGGTCTACACACCAAACAAATTTTCGCCGGGGCACTGCCCCAGACCCCAACAGTGGGGGCTACCTCCCCCCTTGTGACCCCCCTACTACGCCCGACGCAATGTACAGCGCGTGGGGCTAGTCGTGGAAATAATATAACACATACCCAATAATGATCCTCATAAAACTAACTAAACCCATATTGGTCTACTGTCAAGTTTTATATTTCAATAATTGTTTAGATGATTTTCATAAAATTATTAGAGTTTTTGTTTAGCTGGTTTAAATTTGACTTGAGATTTCCCTAGGTGCCCTCACACGACCTGACCCGACCCGCCCTGACCCACCCAAACACATTTCCTTGGGCGCCCTCACACAGCACGACCCAACCTGACCCGCCCGAATGCATTTCCTTAGGTTCCCTCACACGACCTGATCCAAACGCGTTTGGGCGGGCGCCCTCAACTGAAACGACCCGACCCAAATGCATTTGGGCAGGCGCCCTCAACCGAAATGACCCTACTCAAATGGGTTTGGGCATCGGGCGCCCTCAAACGAAACGACCCTACCCGAATGGGTTTGGGCGAGCGCCCTCAAATGAAACGACACGGCGGGCTACCAAATGAAAGCACAAAAGAAAAAACAACAAATGGGCCACACGAACGTGCAAAAGGCACCTGTGTGTGATGTTTGGATGGGTGTTAATTTTTAGGGTTTTCCATTTTTATAATTTTCTTTGTTGTGCTTTCTACCATGCTACCTAGTTGCTTTCCTTTTGCCCTAGCATTTTAACTTTTTCAATGTCTATCTCTATATTGTTTCTTGCCCCATTTGAAATTTCATCCTTATTTGGTAGGTGTTTTCTTCAATATAGTGTGAATATTTTTCCATCAGACAACTTCTGTGCATTTTTCTACGAAAATAACTTGTAAGGCCCAATCATCACGGTATTTGATGAAATGAAATGATTATCGATGATCACCAACTAATGGTACCTGCAAATATTTACTCTAACAATTCTACAGTTTTCCTGTACCAACAATTATACAACATTTTAACCTCATGAACTAGTCTCCTTTGTTCTCTTAGCTAATGCTATAAGCACTTATTGTTGTTGTCAAAGCTTTTACTCTCTAGTCCCATTGAGCTATTTCAGTTATTTGTGGACAGTGATCTATTTTCATTTCATTTCTTCAATTTTTCTAATTGTTATGCATTACCTTTGTCCAGTGCCTTCTTTCTTACCTATGTTTTTTCTGCATAAGCATTCCAGCCAGCCATAATAGCAGGGGCAGTAGGAGCCATGCAGTCCAGCCAGAGCCTAGCAAGGGTAGCGCAAAGGCAGCAGGAGCCACACAGGGCTGACACAGGCCTAGTCAGGGCAGCACAGGGGTAGTTTAATCCCTTCAGGTGTGACGTAGACCCTTACTGAGTAGTGCAGAGGCTGACGCAGGCCAGTTAGGCTAACGTAGAGGGATTCAGAGTAGTGTATTAATGTCATTTTTATTTCTTTGTTGGGTGAACTAGTTTTGGTGCCCATGATTCTTGTACTTAGATTCTGCATAATAATGAAAACCCTCCAGAGCTAGCTACACTAGTTTTCCCATATTAGATTTTTTTCCGGGGACAGTTGTCCAGAAAATATGTGTGTCGCTTTGTCTATGAGCATGTTATTTAATATTTGATCTATATGTGTAGGTTTCTAGTTGTATTTACTATTTACTTCACCAATTTATTGAATATTTTATAAATTAACTTGTAAATTAATTCAAGTAGGAGAAGTAAATCATGATACTCTAGTAGGGTTTCTTAGATTAAGAATTTTTCACATTCCCTAGGTCTAGCCCCATTAGGTCACCTAGGGCAACAATTTCCCAAGAATCTAGCTAGAGGAAAACTTCTATCTCCTAGAGGCAGCTGCATTGTTGGGTGCCCTCACTCTCCTCAGAACTTGGGCCATTTCCAATTGTGGAATCTCTGGATACGTCAAGCCCTAGCTCTAGGATCAATTTTTTCCTAGGTGTTCCCAAGGATAGAACCTAGTAGGATCAATTTGACCTATCGAAGCAAAAATTCTTGTATGATCCTTTCCCCTCACCTTTTCCAGGATAGGAACATCATTGGTTGCTAAATTCCATCACTGAACCTAGGTTGGGTCCACTTGGCCTCGTGTGGTCCCATTTGGTGTCAAAGGCCTTTCATTAAGGAACATTTGGGAATCCAAGTTCCAAAGGATTTTAGGGATTTAGAAATTCCTTCATAATTATTTTTCTTCTCCTCAACCCTTCAATCCCGCTCCTCCTCCCCTAGAAGATAAATTCCTTCTCTTAAAAGGAAATCAAGTCCCACTCTTTATTTTTTATCATAGGAAAGGGTTCTCCTGAGGGTCATCCACCTATTATTTGACCTTTACTCTCACAAGTAGCTTCCTAAACTACCTATTCCACCCATCGGTGAAATTTTGTGAAGAGCAAGGAGCCTTAGTCAGACAATGTGGGCTAAGCCTCATCATTTCCTTGTCTTTAAAGTAGCTTGCCCCTCTCACTCCTCTTAGGAACCCCTTTTAGGTCCACTACTAGTTTGAGTGGTAACAAGTTTTTCACAACTCCATTTGTGAAAAACTCTTTGGTATGCCCACTTTTTCCATACTACGGCTCCAAGATGAGAATTCTAGGGCTATGGAGGTTGCCCTTCTTCTCACTGAATTGATCCTCTACAATATAGTGAAATAGGGCTAGTTGGTTGGCCCACTTGACTGCTACTTTAGTCCTTCAAATTATGCACATCCTTAGGCACTATACACCTGCCCTTCTACCAATCTTGTTGTCCTTCACAAGTACAAGAGTTAGGGTTCTTCTTTGACAGTCACCTAACAACCCTCCAACTATACTTGGACTAGCATCAATCTGCCCAACCATAGTCAATTATTTTTACTGATCTAGGGCTCACAATATTTTATTCATCTAGGGCTCTTCAAATCTGCCACCTAGCTATAAATGACCATTAAGGTATGCAACATTATTTTGAACCCTCACATGATGATCTTACTCTTGGAGGATGAACATGACCTCCCTTTAGCAACCCTTACTTGGCCCTCGTACTCGACCTACTTTAGGACTATATCTCTCTTCACCCCCTTGATGTGCTAGATAGTGGGAATACATGTCAAAAATGCTAAGATGTGCCAAGTGATAAGGCATGCCAAGATGTGCAAAGGTGTGTCAATGCGTGGCAGGGACTGTCAAGGAAAAAAAAAGGAGAAAAAAGTTAAACTACAAGGAAATGAACACATAAGAGGTTTAATAAGTCATCAATTTACCTTTTCCAAGAGGAGCATGCTAGGCACACCAACACTAGGGGGTAATAGCTGCCAAGTGCAAAGTCTTAGTGCATTCTAAGTGCCAAGTATTCCTTTGTTGCTTCTCATCTACTTTCCAACAATTTATCATCACAAACAAAGTTAATATTAAACCATGCCAAATCATACCAAGCATCTCAACATATTCCATACATGCTAAGGCTTTCCAAGCGCCAACACGAGCCAAGTGCCAATATGTGTCAGGGACTAGTGTTATGCATGTTATGAAGTGGACAGGAATTTTGAAGAGTGCTAAGGTGCTGTGAGAGGATAATGCATGCTGATGAGTGTTAAGGATTACTAGGGAAAACATTAAGGGAGCACTAGGTAAAAATTCAAGGGAAGCAATGAATATGAGGAATCGCAGTTGCAGACTAGTGTTAATGAGTGCAAGAAGTTGTCATGTTAAGGAAGGAGTGACAAGGTGTTAAGGGCTGTTAAGGCATGTGAATATTATCAAGTATGTCAAGAATTCCCAAAGTGTGCTTGGGAGTTCCAGGGTGTGCTAATTATATCACATGCCAATTAATAGTGCCAAGATATGCCAATACATGCTAGGTGCTATGGATATTGTGGCGCAGGGTGCCAGGGTATGTCAATATGTGTCAAGGAAACAAAAGGAAGAACCAATATTAAGAGGGTTAATAAGTCGGGACTTTATCTTTTTGAAAAGGGGCATGCTAGGCACACTAATAATAGGTCCCAATATTTGCCAGGTGGCATTGTGTACCAAGTGATAATGTATGTTAATGCATTCAACCAAGGTGTTCCAGGCCATGCTAAGGACTATATGCAGTATGCCAACACATGCTAGGAGAGTTCCATGTTGTGCTAGCGCATGCCACCATGTGCTTGGGCATCAGTGTCATCACAATATGTTCTAGGTACAAAGATGTTTCAAGACATGTGGGGTGGTAAGAAATGTTAGTGTGTGCCAAAGCATTAATTTAAGGTGTGCCTAGATTGGTGGGGATTGTTAGGTCTTTCTCATTAATAGAATTGTCAAAGCTCGATTATGTATTAAATAATATATTTCCTACACACAATAATAGAACTTTATCTAAATGGAATTTTCTAGATAATAAACTTAATAGATATGAATCATGTGTTGACTCATAGTAAATCTCTATTCGACTAGTCATTACTTGAGGGAAATGGTACACACTTATTACTTCTTAAAAAATTGATTGACCCTAACCACTATGGCCTTGGAAATATTATAAAAAATTCTCCACAATAATGGTATTAAATCTTTA
Source organism: Pinus albicaulis (assembly GCA_034641835.2). Lineage (NCBI taxonomy): Eukaryota > Viridiplantae > Streptophyta > Pinopsida > Pinales > Pinaceae > Pinus > Pinus albicaulis. The sequence continues at coordinate 353,331,635 of CM076579.1, forward strand.
TATTTTGACAAAAAATATATTAACAGGCACATAGCGTAATCAAAAACTCATTGGAATGATCAATGATGACGGACATTTTTTGATCGTCACCAAAAGTAACAAAAAAAGCATTAGTGAGGGTCATTAAAAGTTCATCACTAGAAGTGTCACCAAAGAGAGAATTAGTGATGGGCCTTTAACGAACCTCACCAAAAGTGTCATTGAAAATGTCTTTGGTGACGGACCATAAAGTACCATCACTATATACACTTACAGTGACGTTTAATGATCAATGATGATCGACATCTTTTAACCGTCATCAAAAGTAACAAAAAGAGCATTGGTGAGGGTCATTAAAATTTCGTCACTAGAAGTGTCACCAAAGAGAGAATTAGTGATGGGCCTTTAACGACCCTCACCAAAAGTGTCATTGAAAATGGTTTTGGTGATGGACCATAAAGGAACATCAATATATACACTTACAGTGACAGCTTTTTAAGGACCGTCACCATATGTGACATTGGTGACGGACCTTAAAGGTCCGTCACAAGCATGACCCTCACCAATGTGTTTTTTTCTTGTAGTGCTACTTTGACAAGCCTTTGCACTCTCTTGACTAACATACACATGAGTCTGTAATCATTCCCATATGGTAATCAGTTAAGAGAGTCTGATTTTTTCCAGCAACTCTCCTCAAATAATATCAAAGCCTAACTCCCCTTGAGGCTGAACTATGGCCTCAATTTATGGCAAAAGAGAAGAGGTTGCAGCTCCAAATAAGAGGGGATATAATCCTCTTTCAAGGGATTAAGTTCCACATACCAAGGGGTAGGCTCCTTTAATGGAGGGATGAATGTACATGAAAGGAGCGAACTTTCCACCGAATAATTGCTTCCAGAAGCTTCCAGATTCAACCAGCTGGGCTTCCAAATTTTACTTATTCCTTCACTTTACCTTTTACGGGAGTCTACATCTTTAATGAAGAAAAAGTGCAGTCAGTTCCGCATGTTCTAGAGAAAATAGATGCGGCACCGTAGGTAATACTAAGAGAAAGTGCGGTACAAGTATTTTATGACTTTTATTAGCTTTTCTCTCAATTTCAAGGCTTGGTTTTAGGAACTTAATTTTTGTAGAGTTTTAAAAGAGTGTTGTATGAGTAATGATGAACCCATACATATAGTAAAACGTCATGGTGACAATTTTTAGTGTAACAGATTGCCCCCTAAAGTGCGAATTCTGAGAACATTTGAAGAGTGATGTGCTTTATAATTTCGAGGATTAGCTTTTGGACACCCCAGTCAGAATATTGTAAAAACATTTAATGCAAAACATATATATATAAATATCATCGTTGAGGTAGGAATTCCCATACTGAGATAAAACACTAACTAAAACTTGTTCTGAAGTAGAAATGATTTTACTGTCACATGAATAATGTAGACACAGTATGGACGTAGCCATTTTTTTATGAATAGTCCACTGCATAATGAATAATAAAACTCCTTGCAGCCTGGATGGTGGAAACAAGATCTAGGGTCTTGATTTCCGCTACCCGAACTAGTACGATTCTATCCATGCGATTGATTATGTCGAAGTCGAACATGGTAGAAACCACTTGATTACCAGTCAATGATGTGAACTGTTAACAAGTGTGAGAGAAACCACCAATAATGACAATGGCTCTCAAAGTACTCAGTACAATCCATGGAGTGTGAATAAATTATCTGAAGTCGAACATTTCATGGAATCGTTTGATCGAAGGTCAATGATGCAACCTGTCATTGAAGGCGAGAAACCTACCATTAAGGCATGTAGATTCCAAGGTACTAAAAGATTCTAGATCAACTTCGTAGATAATATGCTATCGTTGATAGAAAGTGATCCGTCGTAGGAAAACCCACGACACGAAACCATTAGATCACGTTTTGTAGAAATATTTTGCAAGGACTCACTCAGGGATGGTCAGTGTGAATGGAGACAAATGTTTGCAATGAATGGTTTATTTGAACTGTCCTCTTGAACACATAATGACACTGCAGATGGTTTGGTGACAATTGACCTAAATCTAATACCCATAAATCGACTGAAGACTTTCAATGTGGTTTGATTAACTGATAGGCAAAGAATTTTCCCAACCCAGGTAGAAGTATGACAAAAGTGTCAAGTTCAAGAGTGGTAGACTGCATTTTAAACAAAGTGTGACAAACAGACTCGTTTTCTCTCTATTTCCCCCACCATTTCTGGCAAGTACCTCTTTATTTTTTACAAGCTTGAGGAGGATAACATTTTCTTGTTATATAAGCTCATCCTTCGGATGATTCCAACTTAGTTTAAAATCGAACCCTAAGAAGGAGTGGTTCATTCCTGTTTGTAATCGACAGGTCCTTTACTGTTAAATTTTAACGAGTCCAGTATAGGAGAAACTCGGTGTTTTTCAATTTTAGGGAGTCAGAAGAAAAACTTAAGGAAACTCTGTGGGTGTACTTTTTCGTAAATTTAGTCTCTCAAGCCCGAAAAGGGATAAAACAATACAGGAGATAACTCTATTGACCATGATTAGTCAATGTGTACCTTTTTCATAAATAGTCCATTTTAGTCCGGAAAAGGGGGTAAGCTTATACTGAAGGGACGACTGTTGATTTCCTTTAACCAGTTCGAATAGTTAAGTACTCGGCAATCTTTTCATCTTTAGAGAATCTGAAATGGGCTTAAAAGAGAACTCCAATGTTTTGCTTTTTCGTAATTTTTAGGAGTCCGAAAAAGTGATAAAAGTGTACTCAGTAGTTTTTCTTTTTCTGTAAGTTTTAACAAGTTTTAAAAAGTGATAAAAATGTACTCATTCGCTTTTTCATAATTTTTACCGAGTTCGAAAAAGTGATAAAAGGTATACTCCTCTGTCAAAATGACCATTTCACCCAAAAAACTCAAAAATTAAATGTACATGTTTATGATTAATAAAAATAATTTGGAAAACGACTTTTCAAAGTGGAAAATAAACAAAATTACATTTCATTTATTCAAAAAATCTTATAAAAATGAGTTTTTCTAAATCATTTTTACCATTTGAGTTCAGAGTGAAAATTGAGAGCTTTTGGTAAAAAATGTTCCAGAGGAGATTGCGGAAGATTCGCCCATCAGAATCGAAAACGATCAGTTCCAGGTAATCCACGTCATCTTTCTCTTCATTTTTTTTCCGTTTACTTTCTTAATTTAGGGATTATATTGATTTTAATTTAAGCGTTGCTTTTAATAGGTTGTTTCTTAGGACAATACGTGTGAAAATTGAAATTTGATGATATGTAGTGACCCGACTCAAAACACACTAAAAATTCATCTATTATGAGAAATAATTCATTTCCTTTCAATGAATTCTATCTAAAAGAAAGAGTTGAGAAATGCAATCTTTTAAAACAATTCTTTCCTTCAAAACAAGGACATATGAAAATAAATCTTATCTTATGAGAACTCAGAATGATCAATTGCTCAAAAACAAATCCCTTTATTCTTCAAGATCAAAACTACAATCAAACATTCTCCAAAAGAAAACTATAATTGCTAGAAATAACACTCAAAACTAAAAACACTAATTTCGAGATCTAAAAAATTCTAAGAGTTAAATCTGAAATCAAAACTTTAAATATTTTGAGGACGTTTTTCTTAGTTTGTAATTGAACTAAGAAATTCTTTGCTGAAAACAGCAAAAACTCAAAAACATCCAATTATGGTTTTTTAAGTGAAATTCAAAACTTAATGAAAAAGTTTTATAAATATTTTCAAATGAGAAAATGGGATCTAATTCTCATAAAGAAATTTATGCTATGAAGTCAAAGACTAAGCAAGAAAACAATGAAATACCAGTGATCTAAGGTATACATAGGTTTCTAATCTTTGAGTGACACAAAGACAAAGAAAAAATCACTTATAACATGCATATCTTGTAGAAAATCATTCAAAACTTTAAAAAGCTAAAAGAAACTCTCAGACAAAGCTTTCTGACAGAACATGCAAGTCTGGGTATATACTAAGAATCTTGCAAGTCAATCCTAGAAAAGAAAATTTTAAGTTTTTCAAAAAATTTCTCAAGGTTCCTAGGTTTTAGTGTAAACAGGTGCAATGCTGCACTATGTATACAGAAAAACAGCGGAGTTGACCACACTGTGCCTAAAGACAAAGTACAGAGACCATAAAACTTAAAGAAAAATAAAAAAATTCTAAAGCACTTTTTAGGGATTCTGTAGGAATAAATTACCCAAGCTAGATTCAATCAATCAAAATCAGAAAAATAATTTCACAAGTCAAAAAATAAAGGAAAACTAAGTTCAAGATCCATTCCCCAGTGGAGTCGCCATTTTGTTGGACAGACAAATTGTTCTTGCGGACAAGACAGATCTCCCTAGTATCCTATGATAACTAGCAACAAACAGACATATGTAAACTACTTTCTATAGATTATATTTGATCTAGAATTATCTATAATGAAGGATTTAGGACTTACCTGTAGTCCAGCGCTGATCGTAGTCTTCTTTCTTGTCGCTTTGAATATGCCTCCTTTCGGGATATGCAATCAAAAAAATGAAATAATTAGAAGCACCTGCATAACATAGACTAATTCATAAACCATAAATCTATCTTGATGATCAAGGAATTCAAGAAATAAGCCATTTAAATAAACAACTCATTGAGAAAACAGGATCCATTTGTATTATCTTTGATGAAAGAAGGAGCCTTACAAACGTGTTTGCCTTGATGTCGTACAGGTCCTTCCAGGGTCCAAAACAAGCGTTTCCTCTACTTTGACAAGCCTTTTCACTCTCTCGACTAACATACACATGAGTGTGTAATCATTCCCATATGGTAATCAGTTAAGAGAGTCTAAGTTTTTCCAGCAATTCTCCTCAAATAATCTCAAAGCCTAACTCCCCTTGAGGCTGAACTATGGCCTCAATTTATAGCAAAAGAGAAGAGGTTGCAGCTCCAAATAAGAGGGGATAGAATCCTCTTTCAAGGGATTAAGTTCCACATACCAAGGGGTAGGCTCCTTTAATGGAGGGATGAATGTACATGAAAGGAGCAAACTTTCCACCGAATAATTGCTTCCAGAAGCTTCCAAATTTAACCAGTTGGGCTTCCAAATTTTACTTCCACCTTCACTTTACCTTTTACAAGAGTCTGCACCTTTAATGAAGAAAAAGTGCAGCTGGTTTCACATGTTCTAGAGCAAACAGATGCAGCACCGCAGGTAATATTAAGAGAAAGTGCGATACAAGTATTTTTATGACTTTTATAAGCTTTTCTCTCAATTTCAAGGCTTGGTTTTAGGAACTTGATGTTCGTAGACTTCTAAGGGAGTGTTGTATGAGTAATGATGAATCCATACAAATATTAAAACATCATGGTGACAATTTTTATTGTAACATTTTGTTTAACATGTTTCTTTGAATAAGAAAGGATACAAAGCAATCAGATGATGTTTCAGGTTAGAGACAACATTTATTTCTAGAACAAACTTCAGAGCTAGTGCAGACGGCAGAGCCTAAGGAATCAAAATCTATTTTGGACCTAGATTCGAAAGAAAATCGATTCACCACAAGCTGAGGATGGAAATTTGATCATCACTGATCATGTTCGACTTTGGATTAGATGAGTTCCGATAACTAGAGAACTGGGAGATGCTATTCTGCATTCCATTGAATTTTCAAAATGTTTCTTTTATGAAATATCTTCTAAACGAAAATATTTTGTAGCGGAACCACCATCAGTTTCTCCCCAAAGAAAATTAGAAACTCCATTCCCCAGATCCATGGCTTTTGTGCTTGGCGTATCTTAGCTTAGAATAGTCATAAATTTTATCTCTTTTGTTTATTTCTTAGCTTTTTTTATCTATTTTGTTTATTCCTGATCTCTTTTGTTGTTCAAAAGGGGAATTGGTCATGGAAATGGGTGATCTTCGCTTCTAAATCCATTTGATTTTGACTTTTGCTATTGGTGGTAACATGGGTTTAGCACTTGTATTGATACTTCAAGGGTAAAGTTCGTTAAAACATACAGTAGATCTTTCAAGATTTTGTTTGGAATAGATCTTTTTAGATTGGAGATTTTTGTGGTGTAGTTTTTCAGATGTAGGAATCGAAATATCCACAATAGTCATTTTTTCTTGTCTTTTTGTTTTTTGTTTTTTTTAATAAAATTCCCCATGCACACTTTTTATTCAAATTAATAGTAGTAAAATGAAGCATTATTTTCAAGCTATTATTTTTAATATATCTAATTTATTTCATTAAAAATTAGTATCCTGGACAGCACAATGATAAAAATAAAATGATATATGGAAATTCTAATCTTGTTAAGAAGGAAATGCCCTTATGTGATTGTGGGGAGCAATTCTGACCTTGTTAAGAAATAAAGTCCCTGATGTGATTGTTGGGAGTATAGGATGCTAACAAGGAATGTAGTTATTTTCTCAATTGTAACAACCACTCTCCCTCAACAACATTGAATTAATGAATTAGGCTCTGTCATTCTTAATTAGATGCCCAAAATCATGCTTAGTTTGGAAGACATACTTAATGACTATATTACTTTGAAGGAGAAGAGGATAAATGTTGGTCAGGAGAAAGCCATAATTGATCAGCTCTTGCTTGGCATGCAAGACATCATCTATGTTTATCAGTTTGGATTGGCATTTAAGTGATTTAAATGAAAAACATGGTATGTGTATTTCAATTTTTGTTGAGTTAAATTTTACTGACTAATTTAGTTGTAACAATATCTGCATTCATTATTTTCTGTTAAAATTGAAAACTAGGGCCTAATTCAACTTTGGGAAGCTCCTTTAGGAAAGATAAATGCAACATTGAATTCCTCTTTTTGAGAGGACCAACATCGACCTAAATATCTTCAATTAGATGAGGAGAAGTGGGTTTTTGAATTTATGTTCTCTCTCTCAAGTAAATTATCAAGGTCGACCTCACCCTTATGTTGGCTCATCAAGCCCAATAGACATGTCTCTTGACACATACCGAATTGTATAAATAAAGGTGCCTCCACCCTCATTTTGGCACATCTATTTCTCTCTATTTTCTCTTAAATGGACATAGAAAAAGGAATTTCTCCCGTGAGGATGTCAAGATAAAGTTTGGATTCAGTTTTGTCTTCTTCCTAAGTCGAGCTCCTTAGGAGGGAGGCCGAGGATAGTAAGTTGAATGTCTCAGCTTGTCACTATTGCAAGGGTACTAGAGAGGCAGAGATCTTATGCTAGAGAGGCTGAGATCTTAAGGTATAAGGCCAAGACCGTTAGGCACCTACCAAGTGTATTTTAAAATCCATTCAAGTGTTTTCCTTATTCTTTTTCCTATCGTGACCATACAAGAAAGAAATCACGGGATTGAGAACTTCTTGGAGGAAGATCATGCTCTGATTTGTGGAGGGTTCTATTGTAAATATAGGCCACAACTCTAAGAGGTTGTCTCAAGATGACTGCAAACCTAAATTAGCTTGGATAAAGGTTAAACAGGGCATCAAATTACCTCGGAATACCACATTAATTGTAGGAAGGTTTTGTGGCTTGTTTAAGAGATGAAATAATCCCACGTTAGCCTCTGTCTATGGACTGAATGTAGCCTTTGGTCTGGAAGTAAGGAGAGAAATGAAGCTACCAATAAACCCTCATCCAGATTCTATTTGTTGTTGAAAAATTTTGACCTCGTCAAAGACTACTTTTCTTATTCCATTGTTTTCCAGGGCACACTTTTGTTTTCTCTTTAAATAATTCCAAAATTGCATTTTTTGAGCCATATTCTCATCTAATGGTAGTAATATTTCTCTCTCTCTCTCTCTCTCTCTCTCTCTCTCTCTCTCTCTCTCTCTCTCTCTCTTTGAATATTTGATATTGATAATAAGAAGAATCAATCAAGGGTTTTCCCCTTCTTGGGGTTTTTCCCTTCTTAGGGTTTTTTCTTTGGCTTCTCAAGAGAAAACCCACTTGAGCACTCATCAAGAGGACAAGATAATCTAGAAACCAGTCATATCTTAGGCAGAAAAGGTTCAACTCACCGAGACCCAACAATCAATGCCCCCAGATCCTGCCAAGTTTCCTAGTCTAACCCAACTCCTCATGAACACACATGGCCTTATCTCCTCCTTCAGGACACACAACACGCTCATGGTCAGGAACATGCTTAGGGCTCACCCACCCTATACCATCAGTCCTACCATCAATAAGCCTCATGCTAGGACCTTCACAAACACATAATCAGCAAGAGAAATAGTGGCCAAGGGGAACAATATTGGTTCTACAGGTACTGTAGGAGACCATACCAATACCACGCATACTCAGGTCTCTAATACTTTTTTAAATTTCACCATAGCGGTAGATAAAATTGATCTGATTGCATGGAAGGGGACCTTAAAGACTACCATTCAAAGTAGGATATTTGAGGTCTTCTAGATCCAAACAATCAAAGTTCTGCATTAAATTATAACCAGAAGGATATGGAAAATTCCTATTATAGGTATCAAAATCTTAGGATTGAAGCATCTGATAAGGGGTCTCCAAAATAATAGGGATATTCTACACACCTTAAGGGTGTTCCACAACGAAAGAAACACCAAAGCTGACTTCAAACTAAAATTAGATTGGATCAAGGTTAAACAGGGCATCAACTTACCCCAGAATACCACAGTCATTGCAGAAGGGTTTTGTGGCTTGTTTAAGGGTTGAAATAAACCCACTTTAGCCTCTATCTATGGACTAAATGTAGCCTTTGGTCTGGAAGTAAGGAAAGAAATGCATATGTGAATAAACCCTCATCCAGATTCTATCTATTGTTGAAGAATTCTTACCTCATCAAAGACTAATTTTCTTATGCCATTGTTGTCCAAGGCACACTTTTGTTTGTTATTGATATAATGCCAGAAATGCATTATTTGAGCCATCTTCCCATCTAAGGGTAGTAATATTTCTCTCTCTCTCTCTCTCTCTCTCTGAATATTTGACATTGATAATAAGAAGAATTGATCAAGGGTTTTCCCCTTCTTGGTGTTTTTCCCTGGCTTGTGTCAATTTTGTGTTCTCTTATCTTAGCTTATGGTTTTTTTCTTTCATCGGTTATTTTTTATGTAATGAAAGGGATAATATGAATCATTGAAATAATTGAACTTCAGGAAAGAGCATGCTACAAAACTTAACATGGTTTCATAGATCATGCAAAAGCAAGCCCAAGCAAGAGTATGAGAGAAAACCATTACTAAGAAAATTTTGTTTTCAAGCCTCCATAATCTTTGGTTCTATTCATAAATTCTTACCTTCAAGCTGGAAGAGGGAGGATGGATTTCTCTATATTAGTATTTAGTTGTAATAATTTCAAGAAAAGGCATAGATTTTTGTCAAGATCTGTATAATTTCAAGTAATGTCTTAGGACTCCTCTTGGAATACATTCAGGCTAAGTTTAACATAGAAGGATTGAAGTAAGGCATAGAGGCTTTTTGGTCATGATGAATTTATTTCAGTCAAAGAATTCAGAGAGGACTTGTCTATGTTAGTTAGGGGCATTAGAGTGATTATCCTTAGTTAGAATCCTTAGAGTAGTTAGGATCCTTAGAGTGATGATCAGTAGAAGAGACTGCCTAATTGATTGAATGACCTTCCAACCAATCCATGCCCATAATTAAGTTATAGGTTTCTAGGGTTGTGCTATAAAGGTTCATATGGGCTACACAAGCTCCAAGATCTACTATAAAATTTAAAACAGAGGACCCACAGATTGGTTAACTCCATATGACATTTCTACGTAACAGAATTCATCATGCTTACAGGTTGCCAAACCACATTTGATTAAAGATGAAGGAGAAAGAAAACTATTGGTAGCACCAGTGTCAAACAAAATGGAAAGAGAAAAATTATTAATAATACTAGATGACTCCAAAATAGTGGCTTGATGCTCGGTCTAGCGGTTGTTTACTACAGCATAGATACGGTGACTTCTCTAATACTAATTGGCTTGAGATTTTTCCTCTTGCTGACCCCGGTCTATTTTGTGTCTCGGGACAGTCTCTTCAGAGGTGTGGCCCTCCACAAGTGTCTAAGAGTCTACCTGCTGATGTGCTTCTTATTGAATCTGTATGGTACCCATAAACCAGCCTTGGCCCCTCTGGCCCTGACCTCTACCAAAGGTCCCTCGTGAATGAGTCTAGTTCCCATGACCAACCAAATATACCACTGAAGTTGCACTAAAAAATTTATAGGGTGCTGACTGCCTTTGGTTGGTTCCAAAACTTCTGCCTCCAAATCTGTTAATATTTCCCCTGGAAGTTCAATGAAAGGGAACTTTTTTTTATTTTGGATGACTCTCCTTTTAGGTCAACCAGCATCTGAGCCTATCTGGATAGCCTGACTGTATCTTCTAATGTGGAGGGTTTCCGCATGAAAAAATGTGTTTGAACCAAGGGATGGAGTCCATGAATCAATATCTCTACCTCTCACCCATCGTCAACCACCATGTAATCCACATGAGTTACTAACTCCATGAACTTTGCCTCATAATCATCAATGGATATTCCATTTTTCATTATGGCATGGAATGCACTTCTCTGTTGATCCTTATACTCATCTGACAGATATATCGATCTGAACCTTTCCTCAAAGAATTCCCAAGCTACCTTGGTCAGAGAAAGGTGCAACTTATTTTTCTCCTTAATCCACCAGACCAATGCGGTATCCCGAAACAAAGTCATAGCCATTTTTTCCTTCTCAAGGGAAGTGTACTCCTAAAAGCTGAGACATCATTTTACCTCCTTAGTCTAGGCCTTGGCTTTCATCCCCCGTACTTGTCCTTGAAACATAGGTAATTGAGAGGTGTTAACCTCTTCAGCAATATCCAGGGGGGCTCCTACTCTGCTCGAACATTATGGCCTATCCTAATTTTGCTTCTTATTTTGTTCCTGGGCTCTCGCACTAACGGTATCTATAGGTCTGCCTTGGTTTTGCTTAAGGTTATGCTCCTACCTTAGCTGCTTATCGAGAAACAACTGAATATGATCCTACCAAATAGCCTATGGAGAATCTCAAAATGGATCTGGCACTGCGCATGGAACAAATCCAACTAAATATGTATATGGATCTACTTCTGTGGGATGATCTATAGGTCCTAGCTATGTTGTAACCATTTCTTCTATTTCCTTAGCTCATGCCCCTGCTACTGGTTCTCGAACTGACTCAAATGTTGGTGATGTTGTATAGGTTAAGGGTCATTGACTGGTTTTGGAGCTACTTAAAGTGCACCTAGCGTATCTCCATCTCCATCTATCTCTACTGGTGGTGCTCCCCATGTGGTAAATATTTTTTGCTTGCTACGTTGCTACTAAAATTGTTGAAGCTGGATATAAAACAAAAAGGGATGCCAGGGAGACTGGAACTGAAACTAGCTGTGATGATGCTTGCTTTGGTGTTGCTCCTGTCCCAACCTATGTTTCTACCCTAGCCTCTACCTTAGCTTATGGTGCTTCCTTCTTTCATTCTATAAGCTATTGATCTAACTCTCCTATACTTGTACCCATGAAGCCCTTATTTTCATCACTCGTAAGAGGCACTCAATAGACTACTTTTTCTCCACTTGCAATGGCCTTATCTCGTACCTTACTATGGATATTTCAAAGATGCCTCTATTGATGCTATTTCAATCGGTGCTTCTTCCTCTCCTTTATGGTCTTTAGGCCTTATGGCACCTCTCCCTTATGGTTGATCCATCCTTCTAAGGAATATAGGTGATATAATATTTTTTTTGAAACGCATTCTACGACTACGTTTTGGGAAATGGAATATACTTTTATTACCAATTTGGTCTCTGGGGTCATCAAGATCCTAAAAGTGCAATTTTTTCCAAAGAAACTTTCCTTTCTGATATTCCAAGTGTGAAACTTTTCTAGACTATCTATATATGTTTCTTCCTTCTCTTCTAAGCTTAATAGATGTAGGAATACCTCCTTCCTCTAGATTTCTTAGATGTATGGGTATATGATTAGCTTTCTTATATTATTTCTATGTTGAATAGTAGGCAGTATATCCTTCTTCTACCTCTCTATGGAAGTAAGGAAGATGTTTATATTAGCCTCCCTTACTCTCTCTTAAGGCTATTGGAAGTATGGGGATAGTTTACGTATTCTAGAAAAGTCTCTAAGGTTTTCTCTTAATGCTTCTGAGTGGGTCTCCATCCTCTACATTATCCTTCCAGTCTAATAATTCCATTCAAGTAAGTAAGGAAGATGGATGAAGCCTGGAATATTCCCTCTCTAAGCTTCTAAGAAGGCTTATGGGTGTTTCTCCTTCCTCTAAATTCTTTGAGCTAGTGATAAAATAATTCAAGTTGCCTAATCTCCTTCCTTTCACCTTCTTAGCTAGTTTTTATAGCTAGTTTATGATAAAATGAATGAAACCTTTCCCCATGAGTATGCGTATGAGGTAAACTTTCTTAGCTTCTTTCTACAGCTTAATGAGTATGCATATGAGATAAGTATGCATGCGTCCATACTATGTAGGTCTCCTTCCTCTGTATATCTAGGCTAGTAGGAAGATGATTATAACCTTTCTTAGCTTCTTTTCTAAGCTTCTAATCCTTCCTATATAATTGAAACCCTTCTAGATAAGTGTGAGTATTCCAGGAGGTCCCTTTCCTACCTTTCCTAACTAGTATGTGAGTTTATGAGTCCCTTACTTCCTTTATTTAGGAAATCAATTTATTAAGGGAAGGAATGCCGAATATAGTAATCACTGATCCCAAGTAATAAATCTCCTAGCGTTGATCCCTAATATTTGACCTCGCCGGAAGTCTCTCTCCTTGAGTTGTTTTCCCATGTCCTCTTCTCCTTTCACTAAACCCAAAGACAGGTGCATATACATACAGAGAGCCAAATCTAGATCGAGACCCAGTAATAAAGCCAAAAAATCCAGTCATAGTGCTAGTTCCAGGATGATATCGAGATCCTTAGCCATCAACAGCATAGGCACAAGGAGTAGAGGCAGCATTCGAGCCAGGTCGAAAACCATAGCTTTGAAAAAAATCCAATTGTTGAACCCATTGACCGGGAACCATATGACCCATAGTACCAATCATTTTTATAACTTCCCAACCAGCACCTCATCATGATACCGATCCCCAAGAGAAAATAGATAAGTGCTAGTTCCAGGTCGAGATCGATTAGTTTACCTAGCAGTAGCAATAGTTTTCTCCATCGACGAGCGAGTTTCCATCTTGGCAGAACTGAATCGTTGATGTCCCATAAATCTATATATAACAGAATTATTTTCATCTCTTCGAATTCCAAGCACCACGCCCGATTGGACCTGACAAGGCTAAATATTCGTTGCATAGGGGCATCATGCTACATCAATATTCACATTATTTGGATTCATATGTATATGCAATTGGCTATGTGGTTTCTTTAGTGCTTTCATAACTAGTTTCTGCTTTCCTTAGTGATATTTGTTGATCAATGGGTGTTGCTCCTGGTGTGTGCAATTTATGCCATGTTTTCTCGTCGATCAAAGTATACTTTCTTGTTTGTTTTATTCATTAAGTGCTTTCCCTTTGCTTCTATTATTGGCGCTTGACCTTCCTTCTTCACTATATTGGGATAGCGAAGTCGAGGCTAGTAGGTGTAATTTGCTACGTTCGGATCACTCTGTTCATTAAGATGGATGGAATTTAGATAGCTTAGGATGTAGTTCATTCCATCAATATTATTAGGATCGTAAAATACCCTACAAAGTAAGTCATGAATGGATTGGTCTTATAGTGGGGCAAAGAGCCCCTATGGGAAGTCTTCAACGAAGGGTTTAGGTATGACATATTAGGGGTAGTATTACAGATCCTGTATTTCGTGAGCCTAGGGACTATCATAACCTTTACTGTGGTATTGATTTTTCAGGTTTGGGAGCTTAGTATATGTTCCTAATAGTTTAAACACACCGGTCTTCCTCCATTGAATAGGACAGCAAAGGTTGCTACGTTTATTAAGAGTGTTGATCAATAAGTAGTGATTTGGTCACATGATGCTAGGTGAGCCACAAGCTAAAACCGAAGTGTGTTTGACATTGGGACTAGCCTCTAACGGAGTGTTGCGCTGAATGTCTACCTGAACAGGAGTCATATCATAGTTTTATTGGGACCCGGTCGTCCAAAATCAAACGTAGCGCCATAATAAATGCAGTAATGATATGACTAGTCCTTACGTACCCCACTCCTATCTTAAGATAGAAATAAATTGTGTAGGGACTTGAATGCCACATTTATGCATATAAGCCTACATCTTATTTGCGATCGCAAGCAAAAATGATTGAGGATGAGCAGGGTCGATTGTCCAACCAATTTGACTAAACTGGATGGGATAGGGTAAGACCCAAGGCCTGTTGGATAGTGACTGGTGATTATTGGGACTAGTATCTCCACCTCTGACAACGATTGGGAATGAAATCAGTGGTTTCTTAGAATACAAAATGGCGGATCTGTGGCATGTAGCAACTTGATGTTTAGGGGTGTGGGCAGTGGCTACACTTGCGAGAGTAAAGCTGGTTAGTAAAGCACCAGGTTATTCCATATATGAAGCACGAGTACAAGTAACAGAGCCAGTGGACCTATTTTAACTAGTCGATGATATAGATCCTAGAGAAGCACCTATAGCTAAGACTATAGAGATAGAGCCATAATCTCGAGATGATCTAGATAAAGATCCAGTAGCAGTAGCTAAGGTGTAAGAAACACAGATATAAGCCCTTGATCCAGCCAACAAACCAATAGCTATAAATATATACCTATAAATAGAACCAGTAGTATTTGAGAAAGCAGAGGGAGTAAGGACACGTACACTAGTTGCTTAAGCCACTGATCCAGCAATTTAAGTAGTGGCATGTCCAGGCAGTGCATATGCTACCTCAGCGGCTTTACTTTACGTTGTTATAGGAAAGACAAACGCTAATGGTCATGCCTATGTACCTGTGACTATTTAAGATGCTGGCTCTTTATCTCAATATGTTGTTGGAAATCTGCGTAAATATGGACCTTGTAGAATGTATGTAAAGGTCTCCTTCCCCAGTAATTGGATCAGTTCGAGATGGTAGACACGTGCAGCGGAAGCCTCTTTGCAAGATGGAGTTAGTTTCGGGGGTACCGATGGGTATTTTTTCCCCGTTAGGCTGCCAGTTTGATTGAAGAGACGATAGGTACAAGCACCCCACCTTGGTGGGAGGGCCGAGCATCATAGGATTTACTACCCAACTAGTAATACAAATTATAGCCAAGCAACTATATAGAAATTTTCACGTGTTTATATTTATATAATAAGAAATTCCTATGTTTTTTATATAAATAATCAATTTCTCCCTCTCACTGGATGTAACACCCCTAGTTTTATGCTTCTTGCGAGTTAGACATTTGAACTTAAATCCAAAGGGGAGTGGACCCCAATGGATAAGTATTGTTTGGATGTAATTAATTATTTAATTATGAGAAATAAATAAAATATTTCTGTGCATATTGACCAAATGAGAAATTTGAGATCACTTGCCAAATTCATGAGGTATGGAAAGAGGCTAAGATTTTCCCCAAAATTCTTTCAAAAATCCTTGAAAGAATTTATTTCTAATTTAGATTTTGAGGAAAAAATCTAAATTCCCCAATGAGGTGGAGAGTAGTTGGGAAGAGGTAAAAAGCTGGAAAAGCAGAAAGCAGCTTTAAAAGTCCCTAAATAAGGGAAGCCTAGGCAAACAGGAATAAAAGCATCCTGTAATTTTGGACGTAGAATTAGAAATAGGCTTCGGGGAGCATAAGCTTAAATAAGCTACTCCAGAAAAGATTGGGGGGTTAGTCTGCTCTGGGGAGAGGATCTCAACTCGGGGGTGAGTCCTGTGGATAAAGGAACTCTAAGGTTGGGAGGACTGGTCATCACAGAAGTGGTATGCACATGGTTTTGATGAATAATTAAATTAAATGTTGTTGAATTGTAGTGAAATTTTATGTGGTAGTTATGTTGAGTTAAATTGTTGTGTTATGAATTCCCTTACTTTTAACAGAGTTGAATAGAAGAAATAATTCTCCTAACTTCTGTATGGTAGTAGGAAGAATACTAGGGAGTACTGTCAACCAGAATCTCTAAACCACTAGATGGTTTAAATCTAGAGAGAGTATAAATGATTCCCTAGAACAGTTAATGTAACTTTAATCTGCTTCTATAGTAAAGGGTAATTAAATAAACAAATAATTGAACATGTACTAGCTCATGTATTGAACTTTGGAAAACTAATATAAGTTACACTTTAGATATGAACATGCATGTACACAGGAATATTCTGCAGACTTAAGAGTGTAATTGGTGTAATTACTATGTAAATTAAGCCTGAGGAGTTTGTTATTGTACTGAATGATCATAGTACTATTAAAACATTCTATATTGTACCAGGAGCAAGGCTACTCTGAAAAAAAAAAATTTGCAGTAAAAATAAACTGTCACCTTGATGCTTAAAGAAATAAAACACCATGAGAAAATAAAGTGGATTGTTATTTTCTGGGAAGAGAATTTCACACTACTATTGTGAAACAAATTTATGAATTACAAAAATAAAACAGAATGGGGTCTACGAGAATATTTCTATCTTTTAGTGAAGGAACAGGTGAAAACATTCCACATGAACACTGTGTATGTAAAATGATTAAAAACGGTATTATTACTATAAGGTAGAACTCCTATTATTAATGGGAAAACTTGAAAAAAAGACAACTCTGTTCTAGCAGGAATGTATATAAAAGTTACCGAAGAGATATAGTAAAGAAGGAACCTTAGCCTACCGTAACTAAGAGGTTCTCAGGGGAATGAACAAGACATTACTATTCTATCCCATGCATGCATATATATATATATATATATATATATATATATATATATATATATATATATATATATATATATATATGTATGTATGTATGTATGTATGTATGTATGTATGTATGTATGTATGTATGTATGTATGTATGTATGTATGTATGTATGTATGTATGTATGTATGTATGTATGTATGTATGTATTCTGGAAATCATTCTATATTTTGCATTACAAGGACATAGTATAGGTACTATGAAGGAAATTATTTCAAACCTTGACAGAAAAGGAAGACCAAATTAAAATAGCAGGCTGAGATAGAATTATGATTTAAAAATAAGTACTATTCTTCTCTTTATGTGGTTTCGAACTGACACGAAACGAAACAAATAATGATATTCTATATACTGGAAATTACAATATTTGAATTAATAACAGTATAGAGTCAGTAGTTGTGAATATGCTATTACAAACAACTCCATTATTCCACACCCAGAACAAGTATGGACCCATTGCAAAACTCTAGATAAAAATACTGTAAGAGAAAAATTAGTATAGAGACCCAATACCAGGTCGGCGCACTAGTTAAAATTGAGAATATTCCAGAATATGTATAGGTCCAAATAAGTTAGGAAATGTCCAGAATATTACACACAGATAAAATACAAATTACATAGTGCCATAGTTCTTTTGAAAATAAAAAGAGGGCGGATACAGGAGCGAATTGAATCTGACTGTCAGATAAGACAAACTACTTCACAAATGGAAGACTTGCTTCCAACCATGAGAGCGATGAAGGTCTGGTTGATAATAGAGTATTGACCTAAGAACAAATGAATAGCAACATTAAGGGTCGAATCTGATAGCATTGCTTGCAATGGAAGTATGAGAAATACAGGGGCGCTCTGCGATGAGAGTACCTACAAAAACAAGAACCAGAGAGTGAAACCCCAAATCATTGCATCCGAACAATATAACAATTATTGAACTATGTACGAATTGCATTAAACAAGAATGCAAAATCCAATACCTGGAACGAAGGGCATGAGCCTCGGTGTGAACATGAGCACTGTGAAATGTAAACCCGAGGTATGAGAAATCGAGCTCGTTACCAAATCATAAGTTAATTCAATTAAAAAAATAACAATGTACCGAATGGTAGTCAAGAAGGAGAACGCATGAGGAGTTCAAATAAGATTCAACGCTCTCCAATGTGATAACCGTGAACCAAACGAAACTCTTTTTGAAAAATCAACGAACAAATGAAATTCTCATATGATTAGGCTTATGTCCATACAGCGAACAGAGGCATAATACGATCATTAATGAAAACTTCATGAAAAACAATAGCTAAGTGTATAAATCAAAGGGCAAGCAGACGAATACCTGAGAGAGTCAGTGGAGTCTGCATCCTATTCGAGCTACCCAGAAAGCAAGACAGACATCGACGAGGTTCGGTGACGAAACCTCAACAACGAAGGGTTGCGAGGGCGACATCAATGCGTCCATAAAAAGCTCGAATGGGGAGACATTCGTAAGTTCTAGAACCAGAATGGGATGAAGAAAAATAAAACTTAGCAATGAAAAAATGTGAATTAAATAACCAGGTTCGTGCTCAAACCCTAACCGATCCTCACCATCCAGATGGCGGGATCTGGAGAGGATGTACGCATACAATAAAGCAACTATAAAGTCTAACGTAGAGCTGAAGCGACGTTCATCCCAACGATTAGAAAAATTTAATGAGCGGCGACGCCAAAGTACCAGAACTCCATCAAAACCCACAAATGTAATTAATCTCAGGAGAAATGAACTGAAGGATGGAAATCCCGACAAAGCACGAGACAGATCAAAAATTTAATGGGACTTCGACGTGCTACTACAGGAGTACAATAGACATTATGCATTGCAATCCCAACACAATTATATATACGCAAGAGATCTTGATGTGAGAGGAGACGTGTTAAGTTGAAATCAGTGTAGCTCTAAAGTCCTATGCAATGGAAGTTCATATAAAAACAATAAGCTATATGTGTAGTCCCCATGTAGGTAATGACGTGGTAGGAGAGTATGACCATTAGCATAGGGAACTAGTCATATTTTAACAATGGACAATGTAGTAATAAAATCACTTAAATGTTATATGGCTAATGTGTTTGATATGTATATCGAATAATGGATGAGTAAAAAAAACCATTGAGTGAAGACTCATCAAATGGTTAATAAGTATAATAAGCTCATGAAAAAAAATGGGCAAGGTATTCATAGATCAAAGTAAAAATAGAGAACCCTTTAATCGAATACCTTGAGATAGGTTTTTCTAGATTAATAAAGATGTTAATGGGTGATAAAGGTATAGTCATGAGGGTATTGTTAATAAAAGTTCCAGATTATTTTTAATAGAAAAAAAATAATAAAATAATATCTATTGGAGCTATAGATGTATGCATTACTGAACATTTAGTTCGTCAAGAAGATAGTATGGGGCAACAAGAAAAAAAAAAAAAAAAATTGAATATGTGAATGTGGAGGTGTTACAAATGGTATCAAAGCTCATGTTTGAAAACTGGACTGATGTTGTTTTGGTTAGTGTACAATGGTACTGGAACTGAAAAGACAATGGCTGAAGGAGATAAAATTTATGTTGATCTATGTGATGAAGATAACACGCCAGATCCCAATGCTCCTTTGATGGCTATGTTGCATGGGTTGCAACGGGAGATAGCTGAGTTAAGAAGTCAGAATGACAGGTTGTCATTAGCCACTAAGGAGCAAGAAAAGCTCATAAGAGAACTGATTTCGCGGAACATCCAAGAAGGCGAAGGTTCTGGAAAGAGGAAGAAAGGAAAATTCTCAGATGATTCTGAGGAAGATGACACTACTAGACATCAGTCTAAACAAAGAAAGGAATTACAGGGGGAATTCTGAAAGATTAAACCTCCCTCCTATGATGGAGAGAAGGAGGAAGATGCTGAAGCATGGTTGTTGAATATGATTAAGTATTTCCAAGTCTATGAATTTGAAAGCAATCTGAAGGCCAGATTGGTTGTCTATCAGTTGTAGGGCAAAGCCACCTTGTGGTGGTAGGAGACGTAAATGGTCCATGCCATTGATGAAAAAATAATGACTTGGGAAGATTTCCAAGTCAAGTTTAAAAACCGCTATTTGAACGAACGTTATTATGATGATAAATCAAAGGAGTTCCATGAACTTAGATTAGGACAACTCACTATAGATGAGTTTGTCACCAAGTTTACAAATCTGCTAAGGTATGTTACTTATATTCATGAAGAGAAGGCAAAGGTACAAAGTTTTTTGAATTGTTTCCCTGCTGTGTGCAAGGAGAAAATAGAGTTCGATAATCCAAAGACTATGGATGAAGCAGTGAGAAAAGATAGATTATGATACCAACAGTTTAAAGGCAAGGGTGAACATGGAAAAAGTTGGGTAAATAAGAGTGAATCAAAAGGGAAGAAACAGAAACCAGCTTACCTGAAAAACTTTGGCAGGGACCATCAGCGGAAGAAATTTAATAAGTCTAAGGAAAGCCAAACTGCTCAGTCCCAAGTCAGTTCAAAACAAATGGATGGAGATAATAAGAAGGAGGGAGCAGTAAAAATGCGGGAACCCTTGAAATGTTGGGGTTGTGGAGAACCTCACCTGTTGAGGTATTTTCCACACCGCAACATTCAGATGATTATGAGGGATCGAGAAGCTACCACAGTAATTGATATAGCAAGAAACATACCCACTATCAGCGCAGCATTGGAGAACTGACAAGCAGAGCACCAGACTACCATGGTTGAGATGGAAGGTAAGATTGTTGACCAATCTGTTACAGTTTTAATTGATACATGTTCTTCTTTGAGTTATATTAGTCCACAAGTTGTAGAGAAATGCAATCTCAAAACTAAAAAAGTTCAGCAGTCTTGGTTGGTTCAGCTAGCCACTGGCACTAAGCGAAAATTAACTCATAGGTTACCTCAAATAGCAATTAAATTGAATGATTATCAGACAGAAGTAAACTTAAACATTCTTCTCTTAGGCTCATATGACTTGCTGATAGGAATGGACTAGTTAGAAAAGAGAAAGGCTATGATGAACTGTTGGGATAAAACTCTACATTGCATAGATGAAGAGGGGAAACCCTTTATTCTCAAAGGAAAACCAAAACCAATCTCTGTAAGACAAATATCAACTCTGCAATTAAAAATAACAGTTAGGAAAGGATATCAAGTGTATGTTTTACATGCTGATGAATTAGGAAAGCAACCTGAAGAAAACCTACTGGACACTCTGCCCGTGGTAAAAGAGTTTAAGGAAATTTTTCCAGATGAGATTCCTCATCTTCCCTCCAAAAGAGAGATTGACTTCTCAATCGATTTAGTGCCTGGAGAAATACCTATTTCCAGAGTCCCTTATTGAATGAGTCCCCTCAAACTTATGGAATTGAAAATGCAATTGCAAGAACTGATAGATAAAGGTTATATCAGACCGAGTGCATCTCCGTGGGGAGCATCGGTGTTGTTTGTGAAAAATAAGGATGGAACCTTTAGAATGTGCATTGACTATCGTCAGCTGAATAAGTTGACCATGAAAAACAGATACCCATTGCCCAGAATTGATGATCTTTTTGATCAAGTAAGAGGAGCTTCAGTATTTTCTAAAATTGATCTGAGGACTGTTTATCACCAGCTCAGAATTAAGAAGGAAGATATTAGTAAAACAGCTTTCCGAACCAGGTATGGTCACTACAAATTTGTAGTCCTACCTTTTGGTTTGATGAATTCCCCTGCCACCTTTATGTGCTTAATGAACAACGTTTTGAACAAGTACTTGGATAAATTCGTACTAGCGTTCATAGACGATATTCTAGTTTATTCAAAAAGTGAGGAAGAGCACAAAGAACATTTAAGGATAGTTTTTCAAACCTTGAAAGAAAACCAGTTATATGTCAAGTTCAATAAATGTGAATTTTATAAAGACAAGATTCAATACTTGGGGCATATTATTTCTGAAAAAGGATTGGCGATGGACCCTGAGAAAATAAAGGCTATTAGAGAATGGTCGGTGCCCACTAATGTATCAACAGCAAGGTCATTCATGGGGATTGCAGGTTATTATAGAAGGTTTGTGGAAATATTTTCTGCAATAGCATATCCCATAACTTTGTTACAAAGAAAAGGCACCAAATTTGAGTGGACTGAAAAATGCCAAAACAGTTTTGAACAACTAAAACTAAAACTCACTATAGCTCCTATACTCAAAATTGCAGATCCTGAAAAAGAGTTTGTTGTATGCACTGATGCATGCAGAGAGGGATTGGGAGGAGTTCTGTTGCAGGAAAATTCCGTTATTGCATGAGTCTAGGAAACTTAAGAAACATGAACAAAACTACAATGTATATGATTTGGAATAGGCTGCTGTAATTCATGCCTTGAATATGTAGTGACACTATCTTCTTGGGAAAAAAATTATATTGATGACTGATCATATTAGCCTAAAATATTTCTTTACCCAAACTGATTTGAATGCTCGACAAGCCAGATGGTTGTCCTTTCTGAGTGAATTTGATATGGACATCAAACATATCAAGGGGAAGGAAAACAAAATTGCTGATGCCTTAAGCAGAAATTCTTGCCAACACATAAGTAGCCTTGGGAGTAGTGCTAGTTTTGACTTAGAAGAGCTAGTTAAAAGGGTAGCAGATTAAGATCCCAATTATGAAAGTCTACAATTAAAAATGCAGAAAAAGAAATGGCTGAGTACACCCAAAACCAGAGAGGGTTGATCTGCAATAAAAATAGGTTGTATATCCCCAATGTAGAATCTCTGAAAAAAGAGATCCTAGATGAATACCATAAATAGCCATATGCAAGACATCCGGGATATCAGAAAATTCTTACAGCGTTGAAAAAGAAATTTTTTGGCCAGGAATGAAAAGGGATGTAGCAAACTATTTAGCTAAGTGCATGGAATGTCAACTAGTCAAAGTAGAACATCAACATCCAGCTGGACTTTTAAATCCCATGCCGGTTGCAGAATGGAAATGGGACACTGTCTCTATAGACTTCATAACCAGGTTACCCAAAACAAAGTACCAACATGATTCAGTGATGGTAGTGGTGAACACTTTAACAAAAGCTGCACACTTTATACCTGTAAAATCCACTTTTGGGACAACCCAGGTAGCAGATGTGTTCCTAAAAGAAATAGTAAGGCTACACGGGGTCCCAAATATGATTGGTTTAGATAGAGATGCTAAGTTCACAGCAGCTTTTTGGAAAGGTCTATTTGGGGGCATGGGCACCAAGCTGAATTTTAGTACTGCCTATCACCCTCAAACAGATGGTCAAACAGAGAGAACAAATCAGATTTTGGAGGATATGCTTCGAATGTATGTGATGGATAGGCCATCAAAATGGGAAGACTACTTGCATTTAGCTGAATTTGGTTATAATAACATCTATCAATATTCCATTAAAATGAGTCCATTTGAAACACTCTATGGAAGGAAGTGTCGTGCTCCTTTAAGCTGGAGCCAACTGGAAGATAAGCTAATATTAGGACCAGATACTTTACAAGAAATGGAAATAATTGTCAAACAAATACAGAGAAACATTAAGACAACACAAGATCACCAGAAAAATTATGCTGATAAGAAGAGGGTGCATCGAGAATTCAAAGTGGGTGATCATGTGTATCTACGTATTAAACCCAAAAAGAGCACACTTTATGCTGGAAGTTGTGCAAAATTGGCTCCTAGATATTGTGGGCCTTTTGAGGTGTTAGAGAGGGTGGGACCAGTGGCTTATAAGCTGGCCCTACTGCCCCATGTTAAATTTCATGATGTGTTTCATGTATCGTTATTAAAAAGATATGTTCATGATGATTTTCACATTTTTGATTTGAATGTGATACAGGTGGAGCTAGAAGGGGAGTTCCTTTCAGAGCCGCTTCAAATATTGGAGCGGGAAGAATTTGAATTGAGAAACCAAATAGTAGCAAGAGTAAAGGTGCAATGGAAGCACTTTACTGTTGAAGAAGCTACATGGGAAAGAGAAGCTGAGATGATGGAAAAATATCCATATCTATTTTCAAAATGAACTCTAATAGTTAGGGGTTAACACCGAGGACGGTGTTTGTTTTCAGGGGGGAATATGTAACACCCCGAGTTTTATGCTTCTTGCAAGTTAGACATTTGAACTTAAATCCAAAGGGGACTGGACCCCAATGGATAAGTATTGTGTGGATGTAATTAATTATTTAATTATGAGAAATAAATAAAATATTTCTGTGCATATTGACCAAATGAGAAATTTGAGATCACTTTCCAAATTCATGAGGTATGGAAAGAGGCTAAGATTTTCCCCAAAAATCTTTCAAAATTCCTTGAAAGAATTTATTTCTAATTTAGATTTTGAGGAAAAAATCTAAATTCCCCAATGAGGTGGAGAGTAGTTGGGAAGAGGTAAAAAGCTGGAAAAGCAGAAAGCAGCTTTAAAAGTCCCTAAATAAGGGAATCCTAGGCAAACAAGAATAAAAGCATCCTGTAATTCTGGACGCAGAATTAGAAACAGGCTTTAGGGAGCATAAGCTTAAATAAGCTACTCCAGAACAAATTAGGGGTTGGTCTGTTCTGGAGAGAGGATCTCAGCTCGGGGGTGAGTCCTGTGGATAAAGGAACTCTAAGGTTGGGAGGACTGGTCATTACAGAAGTGGTATGCACATGGTTTTGATGAATAATTAAATTAAATGTTGTTGAATTGTAGTGAAAGTTTCTGTGGTAGCTATGTTGAGTTAAATTGTTGTGTTATGAATTCCCTTACTTTTAGCAGAGTTGAATAGAAGAAATAATTCTCATAACTTCTGTATGGTAGTAGGAAGAATACTAGGGAGTACTTTCAACCAAAATCTCTAAACCATTAGATGGTTTAAATATGGAGAGAGTGTAAATGATTCCCTAGAACAGTTAATGTAACTTTAATCTGCTTCTGTAGTAAAGGGTAATTAAATAAATAAATAATTGAACATGTAGTAGCTCATGTATTGAACTTTGGAAAACTGAGATAAGTTACACTTTAGATATGAACATGCATGTACACAAGAATATTTTGCAGACTTAAGAGTGTAATTGGTGTAATTACTATGTAAATTAAGCCTGAGGAGTTTGTTATTGTACTGAATGATCATAGTACTATTAACACTTTCTCTATTTTACTAGGAGTAAGGCTACTCTAAAAAAAAAAATTAGCAGTAAAACTAAACTATCACCTTGATGCTTAAAGAAATAAAACACCATGAGAAAATAAAGTGGATTGTTATTTTCTAGGAAGATAATTTCACACTACTATTGTGAAACAAATTTATAAATTACAAAAATAAAACAGAATGGTGTTTACAAGAACATTTTTATCTTTTAGTGAAGGAACAGGTGAAAACATTCCACAAGAACAATGTGTATGTAAAATGATTAGGAGGGTATTATTAATGTAAGGTAGAACTCCTATTATTCATGGGCAAACTTGAGAAAAAAAACAACTCTATTCTAGCAGGAAATGTATATAAAAGTTACCGAAGAGATATAGTAAAGAAGGAACTTAGCTTCAAAATAAATTATTTTATAATAAGGAATGAAAAAGACATTAATATTTTGTCCCATGCATGCATATACATATATATATATATATATATATATATATATATATATATATATATATATATATATATATATATATATATATATATATATATATATATATAATTAAAAATAGATATGTATGTATTCTGGAAATCATTCTATATTTTGCATTACAAGGACATAGTATAGGTACTATGAAGGAAATGATTTCAAACCTTGACAGAAAAGGAAGACCAAATTAAAATAGCAGGCTGAGATAGAATTATGATTTAAAAATAAGTACTATTCTTCTCTTTATGTGGTTTCGAACTAACACAAAACGAAACAAATAATGATATTCTATATACTGGAAATTACAATATTTAAATTAATAACATTATAGAGTCAGTAGTTGTGAATATGCCAGTACAAACAACTCCATTATTCCACACCCAGAACAAGTATGGACCCATTGCAAAACTCTAGATAAAAAGACTATAAGAGAAAAATTAGTACAGAGACCCAATACCAGGTCGGCGCACTAGTTAAAATTGAGAATATTCCAGAATATGTATAGGTTCAAATAAGTTGGGAAATGTCCAGAATATTACACATAGATAAAATATAAATTACATAGTTCCATAGTTCTTTTGAAAATAAAAAGAGGGCGGCTACAGGAGCGAATTGAATCTGACTGTCAGATAAGACAAACTACTTCACAAATGGAAGACTTGCTTCCAGCCATGAGAGCGATGAAGGTCTGGATGATAACAAAGTACTGACCTGAGAACAAATGAACAGCAACGTTAAGGGTCGAATCTGATAGCATTGCTTGCAATGGCAGTATGAGAAATACAGGGGCGCTCGGCGACGATAGTACCTACAAAAATGAGAACCAGAGAGTGAAACCCCAAATCATTACATCCGAACAATATAAAAATTATTGAACTGTGTACGAATTGCATTAAACAAGAATGAAAAATCCAATACCTGGAACGAAGGGTATGAGCCTCGGCGTGAACATGAGCACTATGAAATGTAAACCCGAGGTATGAGAAATCGAGCTCGTTACCAAATCATAAGTTAATTCAGTTAAAAAAATAACAATGTACCGAATGGTAGTCAAGAAGGAGAACGCATGAGGAGTTTGAATAAGATTCAATGCTCTCCAATGTGATAACCGTGAACCAAACGAAACTCTGTTTGCACAATCAGCGAACAAATGAAATTCTCACACGATTAGGCTTATGTCCATACAGCGAACAAAGGCATAATACAATCATCAATGAAAACTTCATGAAAAATAATAGCTAAGTGTATAAATCAAAGGGCAAGCAGACAAATACCTGAGAGATTCAGTGGAGTCTACATCCTATTCGAGCTACCCAGGAAGCAAGACAGACATCGACGAGGTTCGGTGACGAAACCTCAACAATGAAGGGTTATGAGGGTGGCATCAATGTGTCCATAAAAAGCTCGAATGGGGAGACATTCGTAAGTTCCAGAACTATAATGGGACGAAGCAAAATAAAACTTAGCAATGAAAAAATGTGAATTAAATAACCAGGGTCGTGCTCAAACCCTAACCGATCCTCACCATCCAGATGGAGGGATCTGGAGAGGAAGTACGCGTACAATAAACCAACTATAAAGTCTAATGTAGAGCTGAAGCGACGTTCATCCCAACTATTAGAAAAATTTAATGAGCGACGACGCCAAAGTACCAGAACTCCATCGAAACCCACAAATGTAATTAATCTCAAGAGAAATGAACTGAAGGATGGAAATCCCGACAAAGAACGAGACAGATCAAAAATTTAATGGGACTCCGGCGTGCTACTACAGGAGTACAATAGACATTATGCATTGCAATCCCAACACAATTATATATACGCAAGAGATCTTGATGTGAGAGGAGACGTGTTAAGTTGAAATCGGTGCAGCTCTAAAGTCCTATGCAATGGAAGTTCGTATAAAAATAATAGGCTATATGTGTAGTCCCCACGTAGGTAATGACGTGGTAGGAGAGTATGACCATTAGCATAGGGAACGAGTCATATTTTAACAATGGACAATGTAGTAATAAAATCACTTAAATGTTATATGGCTAATGTGTTCGATATGTATATCGAATAATGGATGAGTAAAAAAAGCCATTGAGTGAAGACTCATCAAATGGTTAATAAGTATAATAAGCTCATGAAAAAAAATGGGCAAGGTATTCATAGATCAAAGTAAAAATAGAGAACCCTTTAATCGAATACCTTGAGATAGGTTTTGCTAGATTAATAAAGATGTTAATGGGTGATAAAGGTATAGTCATGAGGTTATTGTTAATAAAAGTTCCAGATTATTTTTAATAGAAAAAAAATAATAAAATAATATCTATTGGAGCTATAGATGTATGCATTACTGAACATTTAGTTCGTCAAGAAGATAGTATGGGGCAACAAGAAAAAAAAAAAAAATTTGAATATGTGAATGTGGAGGTGTTACACTGGAAACCACTTGTGCATTTAATATTTGATATTTCTGAGGGTGGGATAAGTTGGTATAGCCTTGTAAAAAAAAGTTATAGAAAAAATTCCAAGAAGACCCGTTTGATGTAGCAAAGCCCTAGAATCCAAAGCTCTGATACTAAATGTTATGTAACCAGATCACAAAAAAGGAAGAAAATAGAGATAAACAACTTGAAAATAAGCCTCTTTGAGGCGGAAACTTCCTTTTACATTACATCAATGAAAAATTCTTGGATGATTCAAATGACAAGACCTACTTGGTATATATAGGAGCCTAAAGGGTCAAAATATTTACTCAGACTAATATATCTTCGCGCTCTAGCAAGCGAGGGCGCAAAATTAATGCGCAGGTTGTTGAAAATTTGGTCAATTCTTATACTGCTACTACCCCTCTGCATATTCGTAAGAACATTCAGGACTGGGAGAAGCACAGTTCGGATGACGAGGTTGATATACAGCAGCAGCAAGCAACCATGGATTTCCTGATTGACCTTGGTAGTACTAGGGGCAGGGTATCTCTTTTTCAGCAAACTGTTAAGATGTATTGAAAGTTTAAATGTGTTCTTGCCAAAGCCCTGATGAGTATGAAGGAACAGGAATACTTCCATGCTTTTTGATCTTAATCACATTAAATAGGACATGACCTCCATGACAAATAGTCAAATACAGCAGAATGATAGAATTGGACGAATTGAAGAGCAGTTGCGTGATTTGCAGTGGGTGGAGTTGCGTGGGTCCTCTACTGAAGATCCCGCACCTGTGGATTCTTCATATGGCTATGCCTCTTTGTTTCTTCTCGTTTTTGTATTCTTTTTGTTAATCGACTTTATAGATGTTGCTTCATATGTAAATATTATGGACATAGCCGAGTAGTAATTGCAGCTACTGAGAGACTGAAACAGTACCGCTTTTGGTTGGCCTTTAACTTTTTAAGATGGCCAACAGACCTGGTTTCCCATCGGGCAGGTTGAGGCACAAATTTATTGATGTATTTATTTAGCAACTTGCTCTAAATAATAGAAAAGTCAGGTACTACGGAATTAACAAAAAAAAAAACAATAATAATGTAAGGGTACATAATAACAATAATGAGCTTCTATGGGACACAACAATAAAAATATGGGGGCTGCACTAGTGTTATAGGGACCTAAAATTTGATTGTTGTAGTAATCTTGAGAAAAATGTTGTCATCGAAATATTGTTGAATGAAAAATAATGTTGTTGCATCATCCTTCCTCTTCACAAAGAACTCATCATTTTTATCTTGTTTGGTAGCCTCATAGGATACCTAAATTGAGGGTCCTCAAACTCCCATAAATCATCTATTTGTAATTTGGTTCTCATTTTAATGACCTAAAATTCATAATTTTTACCAATGAAAATATGTGATTAATCAAATCCATACTAATAAGTAGCAAATAAGAACCACTAAACAAATCAGTATTGATAATGAAATTATAATTGCTTAAATATGTTATTAAACTATAATTGCTTAAATATGTTATTCCACACTATATAGAAACCTATTTTTAACCATAAATAAAATCCATTTTCATGCTACCTTTGCTAATCACGTTATAAAAATATATAAAAATTATTTTCACCATAAATTAACCTTTTAAAAATAGTATAACAAGACCCCTTTTTACCACATAGGGAATTAAGGAAAAGATGAAAAATTCATAATGGAATCATCAAAATCCTTTTAAATAAATTACTACCTCCAAAATCTATTTTTGCTGCCACACAACTCCCTTTCAACAAACCAAAGATTCGACGGATTAGATAACGCTCCCTGTCGGTAAACAGAAACCCCATTTCTTTAACGATCGTGGTAATTTCCTTGACTCTCTGTGATCTGGTTTAACTACTACTCAACTTTGAGAAACGTCTTAAACCTCTAAACTAACTTCTCTCCACTTTGAGAAAAGTATTAAACCTCTAAACTGTTAGACTCTCAAATATCTGGACTATTAAACGTGACTTTCATGTACAAAATATGGCAGACTGTGTCCCATGCTCTTCCTCATATATTATGGTGAGTGCTTCACGCAAGCAATTGCTCTGGCTTATGACAACGGTTAGGCCTCGACAACTCATGGCATTACAACTGATCAAAACTTTAGAATGGCGGTTATAGGGACTCACGATGGGGGTGGCGGTGGTTGTTGACACTCAGGATCAGCGTAAAACCTTCAATCTACTAACTCACTACTCACTACTGATTACAATAAACAAGTCTCGACATTTCCCTGTTGTTCGGCTGTATCAACTCCTGTTGTTCGGCTGTATCAACTCCTCTTACTGACAACGACAAGGGTTTGGATGTGGATTTCTCACAGTTGCAGCAATTTTGATTACCTTGTAAAACCTCACAGATATTAATTTAGACCTTAGCTCTCTTTTGTAATGATCCTCTCTGCTCTCCACTTTGTAAAGAGTGTTAGACATGCTCTGATATTTAAACCCTTGAATTTTTCAATCCGATGTGCTCTCCACTCTGTGAAGAGGTAGGTTTACATAAAGTGAACGAGGAAAAAAGATGGGCATGACATGTCGTTCTCATTTTTAAATAGATTTTATATAAGTTAGGAATTTTCTAGAATCATTTATAATTAATTATTTTTAAAAATATTTAAAATATGCATGAATTTTTTAAAAGTATAAAAATATATTTCTAAAAATGATTTGGATTGACAACCAACTTCATAACCAATTGAATTGAATTAACATATTATATATATATATATATATATATATATATATATATATTCTTTTAACATTACTCATCTGCCTCTTTCCAATTTGATTGGACTGCTCTCTCAAACACTAAACAATTGGCCATTTCCAATTTGTTGGTTGTGTTATAGTGAATATATATACCTTGTAAAATGAGACATTAATGTCTCATTTTACAAGGTATATATATTCACTGTGACACCACCAACAACATTTATTTTCTCATATCTTAGAAGCAATTAGCCATTAATGTTTCATTTTACAAGGTATATATATTCACTATAACACAACCAACAACAACATTTTCTCATATCTTAGAATAACATAGATAATTTTCTCTCTTCAACACTAAACAATTGGCCATTAATGTCTCATTTTACAAGATATATATATTCACTGTGACACAACCAACAACATTTATTTTCTCATTTATTTTCTCATATCTTAGAAGCAATTAGCCATTAATGTCTCATTTTACAAGGTATATATATTCACGGTAACACAACCAACAACAACATTTTCTCATATCTTAGAATAACATAGATAATTTCCTTGATACTCTTCATTACACGTTCTTATGAGAGAATGATCCCAATCGAACAAAACTATGATAACAAATGTAGGGTTCTAAGATTTAGAATAAAAGAATTTCTAACTTACAGGTTTCAAGATTTAACATAAAAAAAAACATTCAAAAAGATATTGTAGTTTATAATAAAGGAACCCAAAAAGGGAGATTCTATTTAATCATTTCATTACCTAATTTTTCTGTTATAATATTTAATAATATGATATGATGTTTAATACTAATATGTTATAATATTTAATAATATAATATAATATTTAATATTAATATGTTGTAATATGATATTTAGTTTAACGGTATGAATAATTATTTTTAATAATATTTATATATTTGGAATTTGGATTATGTGATCTATAATTTGTAAATAACAATTTTCCATTATAATCACATATGAAGTTGGAAATTATGTTCATATGTGATTATCACTAAAATGGTTATATATAAACATTTATATTTTTAAAATAATTTCTAAATATAAAATTAATTTTATAAAAATTTTATTTTTAATTTATTTTATAAAATCTTTATGATTAATTCATTGTGCTCAGTTTTTATAACAAGTTGATGACAATCTTTCATATTGTTTTAGTAAAAATGTAAACATGGAAAAAAAAAATTGTTAATTTGGAGAAATGGTTTAATGAAAATTTACCATGAATTTGGATATGTTGTAAAATGATGAAATGTAGAAATTAAATTAACTTTTGAAATATAATTTTTTATTGATATAATTTTTATATAAAAATAAAATTAGAGAATGCATAACTCTTGTTGATGGCTATTTTTTCAAAAGTTATAATTTTACTTTTATATGTTTTTAAAATTATGAAAGACATTATATTGGTGATATTATGAGGTTACTAGCTGTATGAGTCTTAACACAATCTCACACACACAATCTGTATATCTTTTATATGTAGTAGTATAGCTTAAGTTAAAAAAAAAAAAAAAAAAAACTAGTTAAAGTGATGAAGAGTAATAGCTAGAAAAAAAACATATGCATTTTAAAATTTGAATATATGTCAATATAAAATTAAATTAAAAATAACAAACATTTTTATAACTTTTAAGAATATATATATTTGGAATGTCTATAAGTGTAGTCTCTTTGTGATGGATTTACTTAGCCTTTTAAAAATAATTTGAAGAATAAAGTTATTGAGAACATTACGAAAAATGGGGGATTAGAGAGTCCCAACCACCTAGTTTGTCCTTTAGATATTGAATACAAATCAACCAAGTCAACAAGTACATAGTTGGAATTATCAATATTTCCAAAAAAAAAAAAAAATGAATTTAATGAATGCACATGTATTATAAAAATGCATGCAAGTTCATGTATACATTATTTTAAGTAAAAAATCGTAATTCGTATTATTCTTGCCTCTTTATCTAATGCTGGCCATTAAGTGAAACAATCATTTTTTAGGGCCTAAGATCCTTGTTTTCCTCCCTTGCTCATGGTAAGGGTCTTGATACCCATTCCTATTACACAAGCCTATAATAATTGTGTTGATATTCACAATTATCAATTTTTTCATGACCATCGAGCATAATAAATATTTAATTAAAGCTTTAATTAGGGCTTGGTGCACACTTTAAAAAATGATTTCTCTTACTTTAATAACAAGAAAACATAATCAACTCAAGATTGCTAATATAAATCAGATGTAGAACTGCCTCGTGAAGATAACACCTTGTAATTAAGTCATACCTGAAGTATATTGAACCAAAGAGTGCCATTGTTATACTCTTTAGCTATATATATATATGAATCTAAGCATTAACTGTTGAGATTCAACAAGATGATGAGCTTAGTGAAAAGAGTCGCCTTCACTAAGTGGGCCCCCAGGCTATTTTTGGTGCAAATCTATTTTTAGACTATGTCTATTTTTAGATATGACGATCATATTTCAGAAGTTGCATGATTCTATTTGTGGATGGTTGATCAAGTTGGAAAAACAGATGAAATTATATTTTTAGAATATTGGGTGAAGTCTATTTATAGATCGATGATCTAAAAATAGATGCATGTCGATTATTATTAGCTCTTAATAATAATTAGACTCTAAACAGCAACTTATTCTCTTGGAGAACTTCAGTTCAGTGCACAGATGTGGCACAGCAGCTGACAGAAGGAATTACGTTATTCCTAACGGTTTACTGGAGCTATTGCATGGAGGACTCAGTTAGAACTCAAGTGGCGATTGCAACAATTAGGAAAATGATTATGGAATTATGTTGGTTAACTAGTTGAACTTCGATTAAACTAGTTGTATATAGTCTAACTGATTGATACACTAGTGAGAGTGGAGTGAATTAATTATTTAATTAATTCATAAATAATAACTCATTAATCAACTGAACAATACAGCAGTTAACTACAGTGCATGGAAATTTCAATGGAGACCAGTGGAGAGATAGGTGAAAGGGCAAGATAGACTATCTATTGTGACTATTAGTGATGCATTGATTGCATCCAACACACAGTGGAGATACCAATGAGGATTGTGAAATCAATCCACGAGTAATTCGAATTCATTCAGAGCTATTCTTCAGAAGAGATTGCGCAGTGGAGGCAGGCTAGCAGGTGGCATAGATCGGTGCATGAATTTGCAATATTAGGCCTGATTAGTGTATGACGATTGTACTGTACTGAGAGCTTGTGATAAGCTTTGTATTTTTTTATGAGATTGTCATATGATCTCCATGTTACATAATATATAGTTGGGGTTTTCAGCTTCATGCTTTCCCGGTTAAAAATTTTGTTATGTGCGATTGATAATTCTTTTTTATGCTTCACATGTGTGTGCAATTAATTTTTCCGCAAAAGATTTACAAGTGGAATTGATTCAGTATTTTGCATAAAGTTAAATAGTGTGAGATCAGGTGAATCAAGGACATATGCATGCTTAGTGCATATAATTTCTACATGGTATTGGAGCATTGTTGATTGAAGATTGCAATTGTGAAGTGATTTTGTGTTGGTGGAAAATTTGAATTTGCTACAGAAGATTCTTGGTGCAGAAATCCAATATACATTGAAATGTCTTTCAACGGGTTGAGATTGGAGTATGCCCTTGATGGGAGCTCGAATTACATAGCCTGGAAGGACAAGATGGAGGCGGTGCTGGAGGATAATGGGCTGAAGGAGTTTATCAATAGCGATGTTCCTAAGCCAAGATCTAGCGATGCTGCATTACTTGATGCATGGAAAAAGAAGACTGCAAAGATGAGGAGGATTCTGTTGGAAGGTGTGAAGGACCATATTGTGTCCAGACTTCATGGGAAAGCCACTCCATTCTTAATGTGGAAGGCTTTGACAGATCTGTTCCAAAGCAAAAGTGACCAGAGGAAGTTGGCGCTTAAAGACAAGCTCAGAAAAATAAAAATGGAGAAAGGTGACAGTATTCCAAAATACCTCACAAAGTTTGTCCACTACAAGAATGAGCTAGGAAGTGTGGGATTCTAATTTTCCTGATGATGGATCCTAGTTGGGATTCGAAACATCGACACATGTTCCTCAATACTATGGATAATCCAGGAAACTTCTTACAAAGTGTGGGGGTTACTGTTGATGAAGAATACTTGGTGAGCTTGGCTCTCCTTGGGCTTCCGAAGAGTTGGCATAGATATGAAGACTTTGTCAATGGACGGGAGAAACTGCCAGGATGGGAACGACTTTGGTTAGATCTTGTGCAGGAGGAGATAAGGCGAGGTACCAGGGATGGATCATCATCGAAGAATGAAGATGAAGAAAATTGTGCTTTGGTTGCCAAAGCAAGGAAAGGGAAGGGGAAGAAAAATCCTTCTAAATCCGGTGCGAAAGGCAAGAAGCAGGACTTGTCCAAAGTGAAGTGTTTTCACTATCACGAGCATGGAAATTTCGTCACTAACTGTCCAAAAAAGAAGAAGAATATGCAGGCTGCTGGATCTACAGCAAGAGAGGCCTTAGCCTTGCAATTTGAGTTGGATTTTTCTTTGATCGCATGCTTGGTTTCAAGCTGCATGGGATCAATGTGGTATCTTGATAGTGGTGCGTCTTTCCATATGACGGGAGACAAAGAGTTGTTTAGTGACTTGGAGGAGAAGGACCTCTAGATGCATATAGAGATGGGCGACAATGGTCGGTATAGTGCAACTGGCATTGGTACCATTACCTTTGAGAGGGAGTCCGGTAATCCATTCTTGCTGAAGAATGTCATGCATGTTCTAGGTCTGAAGAAGAACTTGGTCTCAGTTGCAATGCTGGAAGACAGGGGTTATCATGTTGTTTTCAATGAGGGCAAATATTTCCTTCGACATAAAACAATGAGTCAAACCAAGAAGATAGGGGTTCGAATTAAGAATCTCTACAAGTTGGAGGTAGATGGCTGCGCTGCAATGGTGGGCAAAGCAGAAGAAGTGGTGAGCCACGATGAGGGCAAATTATGGCACAGGATATTGGGTCATCTTCACCATGGCGCTTTGAATATTTTGTAGAAAATTTCTACTGGACTTCCCAAGGGTACTCTTGCACAGTCATATCAATGCAAAGGATGTATAATGGGTAAGTTTGTGAAGACCACCTTTCATGAGAAGGAGAATCGTACTTCGGTGATCCTAGAGAGAATTCACACAGACGTGTGTGGACCATTCTCGGTTTCTTCAACAGAAAAACATAGGTATTATGTGATATTTTTTTATGACTTTTGTTGTAGATGTTGGATCTTCTTCATGCAGAAGAAGAGTGAAACGTTCTCAAAGTTTTGTGAGTTCAAGGCATTGGTGGAGAAGAATTTGGGGAAACAGGTGAAAGCTCTACGGAGCAATAATGGTGGTGAATACATCTCGGGTGAATTCAAAGACTTCTGTAGCAAAGAAGGAATTCAAAGAGAACTCATAGCGCCTCATAACCCACAGCAGAATGGGGTCGTGGAGAGAAAGAATAGAACGATCGTGGGTGTTGCACGAGCGATGCTGCATGACCAGGGCCTACCGATGCACTTGTGGGTGGAAGCATGCAACACTGCAGTTTATGTGCAAAACCATTGTCCTCATAGAGTACTTGGCATGAGTACACTTGAGGAAGCTTTTACTGGTAAGAAGCCTGATATTTCTCATTGAAGATTTTTGGCTCACCTGTTTACATTCATGTGACGAAGGATGCTAGGAAGAAGTTGGAGCCAACTGCAGAAGTTTGGATATTTTTGGGGTACAAAGAAACACCCCATAACTATCGTGTGTATTTTTCAAACATTCGGATGACTGTTATGCGATGGGATATAGAATTCAATGAGGTGAAAGCCATGAAGTTGTCGCTTGAGAGGGAGCTACACTTGCATGCGAAGGAGGAACTTCTTGTACCCAAAGATGAGCCTCTGGATGTGGATCAACCACAGGAGGAGATTCATGGAGTGGAAGAGTCCACTCATGCAGAACCAAACATCAAACAAGGCAGGAAGCGTACCACAGAAGCTTAGAGACTGAAGGTGGATGCAGCACAGAATGTAGGAGTCCCTACATCACAGCACAGACAGAGACAGTCACCTGACCGATATACTAGATACATGGCTCTTATGAGCAAGTGTATTGTGACAGAGCCATCTTCTTTTGAAGAAGCACAGAGATCACACAGATGCCATGGCAGGACATGACTCCATTGTCGTAAACAAGCGTTTTGAGTATTGTTCCAAGGCTTATGGGGAAAATCGCTTGTAGAATACACGGATCTGCTGAAGGAAATGAAAGCTGTTGATGGTTTATAAAGCATAAGATTTGTTTCCTGAGGCTTCTCACAGATTGAGGGGATTGACTATGAAGAAACCTTTGCACCTATCACACGGTATTATTCCATACAGACCATCCTTGCTCTCTCAACACAGATGGGTTGGCACATTCATCAGATGGATGTGAATATTGTGTTCCTTAATGGGATCATTGAGGAAGAGGTGTACATTGAGCAGCTTGAAGGATTTGAGATCTTCAGCAGCAATTCGCATGTGTGCAGACTCAAAAGAGCATTGTATGGGCTGAAACAAGCACCCCATGCTTGGTACACTCGAATTGACAGCTATTTCACTGGACTTGGCTTCACCAAGGGTGAGGCGAATGCAAACCTGTACCAGATTGTGATGGAGGGTAAGATTTTAATCATTATACTTTATGTTGATGATTTAATACTAAAAGGTGATGAGCATTTGATGCACTCATGCAAGGCAGATCTTGCAAAGGATTTTGAGATGAAGGATTTAGGCCTCCTTCATTATTTTCTTGGATCGGAAATATGGCAGCGAGAAGGTGAACTGTTTGTGTCTCAAGGCAAGTATGCCCAGGAGATACTGGAAAAGTTTCACATGCAAGGCTGCAAGCCTATCGACACTCCTCTTTCAAGAAATTGGAAGAAAGAGGATGCTACATCAGCAGAGGTAGTCGATGCCATTGTTTATCGACAGTTGGTGGGTTCGCTCATGTATTTAGTCAATACAAGACCGGACATATGCTATGCGGTGAACCAGCTTTCACAAGCAATGGTTAAGCCTACCAAGCTCTTTTGGAAGGAGGGAAAGCATGTCCTAAGATATCTTAGGGGCACATTTGAGTATGTTTTATGGTACAGACAGACAGATGAGGTGAATTTGCATGGCTTTACGGATGCAGATTGGGCAGGAAGTCCAATAGATAGAAAGAGCACATCAAGAGGGATTTTCAGTACCGGATCTATGGTAGTTTCTTGGTACAGCAGGAAACAAATATCTGTGGCACTTAATTCAGCGAAAGCAGAATACATGGCAGCAATTTTAGCTGCATGTGAGGCTATCTGGATGAGGAAGATTCTGGTTGGTCTATTCGGTTCACATTTAGATGCCACGGTGATTCATTGTGATAATCAGAGTTGCATTAAACTCTCGGTTAATCCTATGTTTCATGATAAATCTAAACATATTGATATCTGGTATCATCATATCAGATATTGTGTGCAGCGGAAGATCATGTTGCTTTAGTACATTCCCACGAAGGATCGAGATGCAGATATTCTGACGAAGGCACTCACCAGGAGCAAATTAGAATACCATAGAGGCAGGATCGGGGTGAAGGATAATCCCTATCTTGTTGAGAGGGAGTGTTGAGATTCAACAAGATGATGAGCTTAGTGAAAAGAATCGACTTCACTAAGTGGGCCCGTAGGCTATTTTTTGCGCAAGTCTATTTTTAGACATGACGATCATATTTCAGAAGTTGCAGGATGCTATTTGTGGATGGTTGATCGAGTTGGAAAAATAGATGAAATTCTATTTTTAGAATATTGGACGAATTCTATTTATATATCACTGATCTAAAAATAGATGCATGTCGATTATTATTAGCTCTTAATAATAATTAGACTCTAAACAACAACTTATTCTCTTGGAGCACTTCAGTTCAGTGCATAGATGTGGCACAGCAGCTAACAAAAGGAATTATGTTATTCCTAAGGATTTACTGGAGCTATTGCATGGAGGACTCAGTTAAAACTCAAGTGGCAGAGTTATGACACAGTTGGAAGAAGTAGTTATGAAGTTGTCTTTAGTTTAACTCAGTTAGACTCAGTTGAGCTAGTTGTATATATTCTAACTGATTGATACACTAGTGAGAGTGGAGTGAATTAATTAGTTAATTAATTCATAAATAATAGCTCATTAATCAACTAAACAATACAATAGTTAACTATAGTGCATGGCAGTTTTAGTGGAGACCAGTGGAGAGATAGGTGAAAGGGAAAGATAGACTATCTGTTGTGACTATTAGTGATGCATTGATTGCATCCAACACACAGTGGAGATGCCAATGAGGATTGTGCAGTAAATCCAAGAGTAATTTGAATTCATTCAGGGCTATTCTTCAGTAGAGATTGCACAGTGGAGGAAGGCTAGCAGGTGTCATAGATCGGTGCATGGATTTGCAAGATTAGGCCTGATTAGTGTATGACGATTGTACTGTACTGAGAGCTTTTGATACGCTTTGTATGTTTGTATGAGATTTTCATATGATCTCCATGTTACATAATATATATTTGGGGTTTTCAGCTTCAGGCTTTCCCGGTTAAAAAATGTGTTATGTGCGATTGATAATTTTTGTTTATGCTTCACATGTGTGTGCAATTACTTTTTTCGTAAAAGATTAACAAGTGGAATTGATTCAGTATTTTGCATAAAGTTAAATAGTGTGAGATCAGGTGAATCAAGGACATATGCATGCTTAGTGCATATAATTTCTACATTAACATCTCATTCATCCCTAAGAACTGACCTTGTTACAGAATTATTATGTGGACAAAGATATCAATAACAAGGTCAACCATAAGTTGATCTTGCAATGATATAATTCAATTTTTATTTTTTCCTAGATGTTATCATTCTTCAGATTTGATCCCTTTTTCCTTTTAACAAACTGGAGATACTTTATGGAAATTGTCTTCAACAAATCACTTTTATAGGATTTATTTCACCTTTATAAATCAACTAGTCCTCGAACTATCCACAAAAGGATTCTCGAGTCTTCAACTTTACAATTCTCTCATAACCAAAACTTCAACAAGCCTAATTCATTCCTTAATACTTATACCAGATTTGTGATTCTTTCCAAGCATCCTTTATTGAAACCTTTGGTACAATAAATTGATTTCCTCAAAATGTGCTAAAAAAACCTTGAAATTATGTCTCAATAAGCCACATATTTACTTTAGGAGATGCCTCAGGGTGACTTCAGAAAATGCCTCAGATTATAATTAGATCATAAAGGTATAGCCTCATATTCTGGTCCAAAATGTTTCTTCCCTAGTCATAAATAATATTCAAACAAGATGTGATGTTATAGGGGTAATATTAGCCTTCCATTAAAACCTCAGATAAATATCATATATGCCTACCTACAAGGCCGAGTAGGATTCAAAAATTCAGCATAGAAATTCAAGAATGTACCACAATTTTCCTCAAAAATTCTTTGTCAAGTCTTCCTCAGAGCTACAAAAATACCACCAAATTTTCACTTGTTTAGGACAAAGATAAACTCTCAGGACTTTGCATATATTGTAGCCTTAGACGGGTGTGAATTTCCATAGATAAAAAACATATTTTATCTCGAGAAACAACCAAATGAGTGTTGGATTAGGCCTTAGGAAGGAAACAGATGGAACCCTTAGATAAGCCACAAATCCGTCTTCAATAAAGGCCCAAATAATTTAGTTTTCTTATCCTCAGATCAAGCCACAATATGATCAAGATGCCCACAAAAGACATAACCAAAACAAAAATTATTATTCCCAAACCCTTCTCCACAACTTCGACCTTCTACATCATATTTTCAAGACTATACAAGGTCGTAGATTTCAAAGATATGATCACAAATGAGAGAAAATTAATGCATACACTTGATATGAGATCAAACCTATATTTTATATAGGAGAAAGGAATATTTATTATGAAGACGACTTGAACAATTAGAGAAATTTTGAGGTCTAAAATGGGCCTCCTAAGAAATATTATAAAATAATAGTGGAAGTAATAAAATAAGATTAGATTACTCATGAAGTTTTGGAAGGAAAAAAAGAAAAAACTATTTTTTCATCTTGTATTTTCAACTTATTTCCCTATTATTTTACTCAAATTTCAAGTAGGAGAATTCGTTGGATGCAAAATTAAATTTTTCATCCAACAAGTGCTCCCACTCGGAATTTGAGTAAAATTGTAGGGAGATAAGTTGAAAAAAAAAAAAAAAAAAAATTTATTTATCTTTTTACCTTTTTACTCCAAAAATGGTGAATCGTCCCCTATGGTTGACAACATCATATTGAATCCTATTGATTCTTATAAATTTTATTTTTATTGTACATTTTTGTTTTGAGGGCCATTTTTTACCTCAAAATTTCTCTAATGGAAGTCGATATGATCATAACTTTAATTTCAAATTAGGATTGAAAATGAATTATTTTTTGGAGGTTGAATTGGTACGACCATAATTAATTTATTTTATTCCCTTGACAAGTCTCTTTTCTTGCAACGAAATTGCACCTTAGAAATATTTAATTAAATCCTTTAATAAAAAGTCCTTCTTGGCCTCCTGATTTAAGCAATTTTCTAGCCAAATATGAGCTGCCACATCATCTCATTTTGGGGATTTTAAGCACAATAATGGGGCTTCGATCTTTGATCAATCATATCTCCCCAATGGATATGGACCACGAGGAAATCCATTTACAATTGGAATCAGAACGATGAGGAGAATTAATGATAATGGTATCATGATAAAAATAATTTTCCTTTACATCCATTTTCTTCAACTGGTGTGGGGAATTTAGGGCTTTGCCATTTGTAGCTTCCAATAAATGAAAAATAGGCAAATATTAAGAGCATTCAAGTACCTATGTTGACATCAATGAAAACACCATACAACATGGTGGTCATAAATCCCTTAGAATATTCATGTGGTGCTTTCAGGCCTTGTCTATGACAACTAAGCTCAAGTATATTTGTATTGGATCTAATTACTTTTTTTTCTCTTCCAACTATGCTAAGGGTCCTTAGACCCATTCTTATTATGTAAAGCATACTAATGGTGCCCATATTCCTAGTAGGAGGCAAATTTGAAATCCTCAAAAAGTTAGTTTTGGTAGTTCAAAGCATCATTGAGGGTATTTTTCACCTAAAAGTGGGTATTTCATTGAAATTAAGAGGATTTCATAGTAGGTATTGATACTTGGGTGGTTTATAAGGCCAGGGGAGAAAATTTAGGGCTTAGGCCATAAATGAAGTTTCCAGGTATCAAGGGCCAATAATAACACTTCAAACCACCATATACATGGTCTCCAAACAATCAACTTGTATCATAACAGATGTGTTTGTGGGATATTAAATAATGCCTTCAGTTTTACTAGATATTGGTAAAAAACTCCCAAAATATTTTTTTTGAATCCCCCTCCCAATATATTTTTCTAATAAAAATAACCCT
The DNA here is from genome assembly GCA_034641835.2 of Pinus albicaulis. Classification (NCBI taxonomy): domain Eukaryota; kingdom Viridiplantae; phylum Streptophyta; class Pinopsida; order Pinales; family Pinaceae; genus Pinus; species Pinus albicaulis. Next base: position 353,373,907 of record CM076579.1, read on the forward strand.
ATTTTTAAAATATATACCCTATTTTTACCAAATACCCATTTTTACAACCCCCTTACCTTGGTAACCAATCATGACCTCTTAGGCATTTCCTTTTCCTTTGAGTGGGGATATTGATGATATTAAGAATTTTTTGAGGCTAGGTATGAGTCTCAAGGTCTAGATATATTTGGGGGGGTGGGGGGGAACCTTTGTCTTAGGCCATAAATGAAGATAGTAGTAATCAATGTCTTAGAGAAACCCCTTGAACCAAAACACATTAAATCCCTAAGGAAAATTCGACCTCCAAGTGGGGTTATGTGCGACGTTATGATTTTGAAGCACAAGTTATGGGTCAATGGGTCCTCCACATGATAGTTAGAGGAAACCTAGGCTTGAAGTCATAGATAAATATTTTATGCATATAAGGCCAAAATAACACTTCAAAACCACACATGACCTCCCAAATGTATCCTTTTCCTTTTAGTAGGCATATCACCACCACTAGAAATTCTGGATAATGATTTTTAAACTACTGTGGATATTCTGCTGGGCATTTTTTCATGATATGTCTAACAAATTATACTGAAAAATATGAAATCTATACTTTGAGGGTTATTTTTCTTAGAATTTTGGATTTTTTAGGTCACTTTTTTATGCATGTAATATAGAAAATGAAGAAAATAAAGAACAAATATGATTATAATCACTACAACCATAATAAAAAAATATATGACCTAAGAAATCATTTTCATAGAAAACCCAACTATAAGGTGAGGCCACTTTTCTCTCTCTTTATCTAAATGGAAGTGGATGCAAGATAAAAGAAGTGAGACCCATGGCCCATGGTATTCTACAGTGCACAAACCCTCTCTTTTTTCTCTCTCTCTATCCACTCTCAACTACTCTGCTTATATATGAAACAAAATGCACTCCAATGGAATGGAACACCTTTCCCTCCTAGTGGCCATGTTATAAATCAACTCGATAGTAAAATAGTGGTTAAGTTTGACTTCTTCAAATATTAAATAGAGTTACAATATTGACCCTTTTAGATTATTCTTCATCATGACCTCATGGATAGCCCCATTTCCATCAATAATGGGGGATGATGTGGCAACCTATCAAATCATCGTGGCCAAAACAAGGAAGGTCAACTTATGGGTGGCATCACTTTTTCCTATAGAATCTGATTGAGGTGATCCTTACATCATTGGAAAGGTACTTGTGTTTAAAATAACACTATGGGACTCAATGCTTACACAATAAATTTTCAACCCCCAAAAATGTCGTTTGATGCCTCAAAATGCTATTGGAAGGTTTTAAACCCTAATTCACCAAATTGGGAATTACTGATAAAGATGGATATGCTATTTTACTCCTCCACTTTTCTAGTTTGAAAGTTTCAAGATGGATGAAAAATAATAGAATGATCCAATCCAGATTATACCTCCCCATTTTGTAAGGATTTTTTACCCAAAATATTTTAATGAATGAGCTGAGGAAATTTTTCCTCCATATTTTCTTTGATGTACATATTATCCTTTCTTGGAAGTTGTCATTTTAACCTAATATACCATAGGTCATGTTGCTCCTATATTGTAGTTCTAGGTATTTTCTACAAAAATCTATCCTCTGCTAACTCTACCTTAAGAATCTGCGGCTAAATGCTCTACAAAAGGTAGGACCTGTTCCTCTTCCTGATATAGCATGGAAGGCTCATATAGTTTCAAATTATTCACATTCACCTCCAAGTAAATGCAAATGTATGGGGATAGAATGAGTTTATAGAACTTATGTTGTAGAGCCTTTATTTTCTTACGAGGACCCTTTAACCTCTCCTTGTTCAACTATAACCATACTCTATCTTTTGTTTGTTCTAATATTTCCAAGCCTTGTATTTTTCCTATGGTTGTTGTAGTCTCTTGTACTTGTAGATGGATCTATCTAATATTCTCAAAAAAATTTCTTGCCCTTAAGACATCCCCTGTAAGGTTTTCCCTCACTCTTATGTGCTATCCATATGTAATATCCAAAGTTGAAGGTGGAAAATTGATCCAGATATTTTACTTCAAGGATTCATACATAATTGCACATAAAAGAGCATGTAACCAAGTAGCATAAGCACATGAAATATGCAGAAATTAAAATCAACCATGATATAAAAGGCATAAGATAATTTTATAGTGAATTTCACCCAATGTGGGCTATGTATTCGGGACCTTCTCAATGTGGTAATATCTATTTCAGTAAATGGAAGCAGAAATAAATTATAAGCAGTTACAAAATTACACCTTATACCAACACTTTCGGGGATGGCCTGAAAATGTAGAACTCTACTAGATATATAGCCTACATTGTTGGATTCCTGGAAAAATATCATGATAAATGACAATAAATTTGATCAAATTTCAACAGCGGCACTTTTGGACCCCCAAGGAATATTTCTCGACATCAAAAGATACCCTTGTATCAGGTTTCCGCTCATGGAACCCAACATCAGGGTTCTATTGGTCGTGGTTCTGCCTAGGTTGGAACTCTCGGCCACACCTCTCCTCTCTCGGTCGAGAAAATAGGGTCAAGAACTTGGGTAATTGACCTCCCACTTCAACTGAACTGCAAAATAACGTAGTTTCTAGAGGACACTGCGTTGTGAGAGAATTTTGCTTCTTGGCTTGATGATGGATGGTGGAATAAAGCTCTAAGAACTTCCTCACTAGCCTCTTGGATGAAGGTTTGATCCCTCCACTCGAAAAAAAGCTCAGAAAGTGGGTTTCTCAACCCTCCATTACAACAACCCTGCAACACAACACAATCCTGAAGGAGACTGTGTTGGGAATAATGGATGAAGCTTGGCCAAATGTGGGATGGTGGAAATGATTCTAAATATACCTATCATGAGTGGGAACTCAAAGTCCCTCGAGGATGAGGGTGGAATTTCTGCTCAGAAACACCCTTGTGCTAAATAGCACAGCAAACTTATCTAAACAGCTCATACAAGACCAAAAAATTAATAATCCAAATCATGTCTTCTATTGCTTTCATCCTCTTCCTTTTATGTGTGGTGAGCATCCTCACCCTGGGTCCCACTCCTTAAAGGAGTTACTCTCATGCATACACTCCTCCTTAATTACTATATTGTCCTCCAATAATCCTCCACTATCTCCATAACATCATTGTTGATTTAGTCAACATTGACCTTGTCCACATGCTTTAGCCCTTATTCACACCTCCAAGTGATTTATTAAGCTAATACAATTATCCACATTCACATGAGAAGTGTTTTTATTCCTACTAAAGAGATTTATGGGTCTCCCTACCCACTTATTCATCTATCTAAATGAGAAAAGAAAAAATTAATATTCCAATTAGCAGAAAGCTAATTTTGGAACATTACAATTCTCCCCTCCCAAATTCTGCTTGTCCTCAAGAAAATGCAAGGATAGATACTTCAAAGCTTCATATCCTCCTTATGTAGTATCCTCATCTGATAAACTCCTTCACTGAACAAGATGCTCTCTCATCAATACGTCCCCTAATTTCTCCTCCCAAGTGTACAAGTTAGCCTTTGGTGACAAATACAAATGGCTCTCGTCATGAAGAAGTGGGATATCCATGGAGGAAAATATATTTTGTCTATAGGCCTTCTTGATCATGGAATCAGAAAAATATTGGGAACCTTCATTCCTGTAATATTCCTTCTTAGGAAAATCAGCAATATAGGCACCAAAAACACAGTTTTCAAAAAATTGCGCTATAATAATGAGCACATGGATCCATTATTTTATGAATTATAGCACCAAAATATAGAAGGGGGTCACAAAAAAATAATTCTATCTTGGTTAAACAGATATCCCAAGCCCAATATAGCCCAAAAACATCAAAACCCCATGACTACTGCAACACAGAATTTTTGAAGCATGTGACAATGCAGTTTAATGAAGGTTTCTGCTAAAAAAAATATAGAAACAAATATTTCTTATGATATATTACTCAAAGAGCTCAGAAAAACGAGATCTAATCTCTTTTACACAATCTCAAGATAACCTGGCAAGGGTTTCTTGGTAGGACACAAGATACAAAAGCATAAGCTGCAGATCTATGGCTGAATCACGTTTTATGATTGAAGCTCTACATATATATGGCTGAAAAGAAAAAGAAATGGCTGAAAATTATCCTTACTAGATTTCTGGGTGAAAGGCTGACCCTTTCACTAGGAAACTAGCTCATCAACAGGGGTTTTGACCCTTCCACTGCAACACTATGAAAAATAACGCAGTTTCTCAAGAATACTGTGTTGTGGCTGAAGATGAATTCTTGACCCAATGCTGGATAGTGGAAATGTAGCCCAGAATACTCCTCTCAGATTTCTTCAACAATTCCTCTAAGGAAGAGTGGAGAATTCCCGCATGAGAATACCCTAAATGGTACAGCAAAACCAGCTAAAAAGTTGAAGCATGCAATAAGTTATAAGACTCAAACATAAAAAATATTCTAAATTCCTATAATGCCTACCATCCCTTACCTTATATTCTTGGTGAGCTTCCCCACCCTTGGCCCCACTCATTTATGAGGTTACTTCCATGCAAAGACTCCTCCTCCAAAAATGTGTTGTTCCCACTAGTTCCACTCTCTTCTTTGGAAGCGCTATTGATTTGGTCAACCTTGATCTAGTCCACATGCATTGTCCCCTTTCACACCCAATGTGACTTTATTTTGTCTACCTAAACTGATCCATATTCACATTGGAAGTTTTTTATTCCTATTAAAGAGATTTAAGGGTCTCCCTACCCCATTTATTCTTCTAGACTGAAAATAGAGGTAACATATAACATTCCAACTAGAAATAAGCTAATTGGGAAATTACAGTCCTCCCCTCCCAAAAGTTTCTTTTCCTCAAGAAACAATAAAGAAGGATGTTGTAAGATCTTCTCCCCTTCCCAAGTAGCATCCTCATCAGGAAGATTCCTCCGTCGAATTAGATATTCTTTGATCACCCTTCTCCTTAGCTACCTCTCCCAAGTATCCAATATAGCCTCTAGTTGCAAAACTAGATGGCCCTCATCATTAATAGGCGAGAGATCCATAGTGGCAACCACATGTTGTCCAATGGCCTTCTTGAGGCATGAGACATGAAAAATTTTATGGATCTTGCTCCCCATAGGAAGCTCTAGTTCATATGCTACTTCTCCCACATGACAGATCACCCTGTATGGTCCATAGAATTGAGGTTTGAGCTTCTCAACTCCTTTCTCCTTAAGTGTAGATTGTTTATATGGCTAAAGATGAAGATAGACCAAGTCATCTACCTCAAACTGCCTCTCTATTTGACCACGGTCTGCATATTTCTTCTGTTGGTTTTGTGTTGTGGCAATGTTGTCTTTGAGTGCCTGGAGTACATATTGACTCTCTTGGATCCACTCCCTTGCTCTAAGAGCTTTTCTTGCCCCAAACATTACATCAGCAAATGAAAGTGCAACATACCCATAAAGGGCTCGAAATGGGGCCATGCCAATGGACATATGGAAAGTTGTGTTGTAACAATACTCCCCCAAATGGATCCAACACATCCATGCTCTCTGTTGGCAAGAAACATAGTTCCTCAAGTATCCTTCCAACCACTTGTTCACTATTTTAGTTTTTCCATCGGTTTGTGGGTGGTAGCTGGTACTTGGTGTCAATTCAGTCCCCACTAACTGAAAAAGATCTTGCCAAAAGCCACCCATGAAGTGGCTATCTCTATCACTAACTATGGTCTTTGGGAGACCATGGAGTCTAAAAACATCCTTGAAGAAAAGCTCAGCTACCTATGAAGTATTATATCATGCAAAAATAGAAAAGAAATGTGAATACTTTGTTAGTCGATCAACAACTACAAAGATACAATCCTTACCCTAAACTGTAGGTAGACCGGTGATGAAGTTCATGGAAATACTCTCCCATTTCCCATCCGAAATAGGGAGTGGCTGCAATAATCCTGCAGGATGTTTGTGCTCTCCTTTGTTCTGTTGGAAAACTACACACTCCTTGATATGTTGGAGTACATCCTCCTTGAGTCCCTTCCATGAGAATCTCTCCCGAATAGCCTGATAAGTCTTGGTGAATCCCTGATGCCCTGCAAGTGGGGAATCATGTGATGCCTACAAAATCTTATCCTTGAGCTTAGAATATCTAGCTAAGAAGACCTGATCTCGATAATATATGACCTCATCCATCACTTTATACCTCTCATCAGTCACCACTCCATCTAGGATCTCACGTGAAAAGTTGTCTTTGGAGTACTCTACTAACAACTGAGCCTTCCAATCTGCATCTATGCTCATTAAGGACATCTCTAATGGCCTCTTGGATAGAGCATCTGCCACTACAATGCTCTTCCCTTTGACATATTCTATGTCAAATTCATATGCTTGGATCTTACTCACCCATTTTTGTTGCCTCTCCTGAAGTTGCTTCTGCTCAAGAAAGAATCAGAGACTATTATGATTAGTCTTCACTCGAAATCTATTTCGCACCAAATACTGTCGGAACTTGGCTAAATCATGCATAATATCCAACATCTCCTTATCATATATGGGGTATATTCTCTCATGTGGTAGCAATTTCTGGCTTTCAAAAGCTATGGGGTGTCCCCCTTGCATCAATACTGCCCCAATGCCTTCCCTTGAAGCATCACATTCCAACACAAAGGGTTGGGTAAAATCAGGTAGGACCAATACTGGGCAGATACTCATCACCTTTTTGAGCTTATGAAAATCTCTCTGCGCTATGGGGGTCCAACTAAAAACTCCCTTCTTGGTTAGATCTGTAAGTGGTGCTACTAGTTGAGAGAACCCTTTTAAAAACTTCCGGTAATAGGTACATATGCCTACAAACCCCCGAATTTCGGTGACATTCTTTGGTTCAGGCCAATCTCTAATAGCACGGATCTTCTCTTCATGGACTCTTACCCCATCCACCCCAATGATGTGGCCCAAGTAAAGCATCTTTGTGAGCCCAAACTTACACTTGGAGAGCTTAGCATAGAATTGCTGCTCCTTAAGAATGTGTAATACTGACTCAATATGTTGTAAATGCTCTTCCCATGTGTTACATGGATAAATCCTTCTTGCGGACAAGAATTATATCCCTAGTATCCTAAGGATACTTAGAAACAAACAACCAAATGCAAACCATTTTCTCTAGATCATTCGTGATTCAGAATTATTAGTTAACAAAGTATGAGGACATGCCCCTACCTAAAGTCCAATGCTTATTGTAATCTTTATATCCAGTCGTTCCAAAATAAGTCACTTCAGCATGCAAGACCTGCAATCAAAGACAGAAAAAAGGATTAAAAGCACCTGCAAGATATAATAATTCAGAAAACACTAATCTATCTCAGTGATCAAGGAATCCAAGAATTAAATTACTCAAATAGATACATGAACAATTTAATGAGAAAATAGAATCCATTTTTATTAACTTGTATAATAAGAAGTAACCTTGCAACCTTTTCGCCTTGAAGTTATACAGGTTCTTCTGGGGTCCTGAACAATTGTTTTCCCTCGGTTTGAAAAGTCTTCTCCTCTCTGAACTAGCATGAAACTATGGATATGAGTATGTGATCTTTTTCATACCAATGATGCCAAGTATAGAGAGTATGATTTCTTTAGCAATTCTCCTAAAAAATACTAAGTTCTCAGCACAAGCTACTAAGTACCAAGTACCATCTACCATCTAGTCTCTACCCTTGAGACTAAAACATGAGCTCAATTTATAGGAAAATGGAGGTAGTTTCAGTTCCATGAAGAGGGGTATGAATTCCTCTCATGAAGGGATTTGAGCTCTAAATACCAAGGGATAAACTCCATGAATGAAGGGATAGAGCTCCATGAGTGGAGGGATGAAGCTTGAACTGAACGCACTTCTAGAAGCTTCCAATTGGGAGAATATTTGATCAACTAGGCTTCTAGAACTTACTTTTTCCTTTATTTTACCTTTTACAAGGTCCACATGTTTTATAAGAAAAACGTGCAGGATGTGTCGTAGGCTATAGAACAAATATATGCGGATCCATAGGCAACGGCTAGGAAAGTGCGGAGTTAGACTTTTTAGGGTTTTAATGAGCTTTTCTCCAATTCCAAGACTTCGTTTAGGAACTTTAGGGTTTTTGACCTCTAAGGGAGCAAAATATAGGTAGTGATGAACCTATATAGATAGTTAAATGTCATGGTGACAAAATAATGTGTAACAGATTGCCCCCTAAAGTGTGAAGTCTGAGGTAGTTTTGAAGAGTGAAGTGCTTTATCATTCTGAGGATTGGATTGCGGACATACCGATCGAAAACCTGTAAAAACATTCAATGCAAACATATATATGTATATCATCGCTGAGGTAGGCATTCCCATACTCAGATCAAAACTAACTAAATGTTCTGATATAGAAATGATCTTAAAATTACATCAAAAGTAGACACGGTATAGGCGCAGCCATCTATCATAAGTAGTCTACTATATTATGAATAATAAAACTCCTCACATCCTAGATGGTGGAAACTAGATCTAGGGTCTTGATTTCTGCTTCCCGAACTAGTACGAATCTATCCATGCGATTGATTATGTCGAAGTTGAACATGGCAGAAACCACTTGATTACCAGTCAATGATGTGAATTGTTAACAAGTGTGAGAGAAACCACCAATAATGACAATGGATCTCAAAGTACTCAGTACAATCGAAGGTCAATGATGCAACCTGTCGCTGAAGGCGAGAAACCTACCATTAAGGCATGCAGATTCCAAGGTACTAATAGGATTCTAGATCAACTTTCTAGATGATGAGCTGTCGTAAATAGAAAGTGACCCGTCACAAGAAATCCCATGACACGAAACCATTAGATCAAGTTTTGAAGAAATATTAGCAAGGACTGACTCAGGGATGATCAATGCGAATGGAGACAAATTTTTGCAATGAATGGTTTATTTGAACTGTTCTCTTGAACACATAATGTCACTACAAATGGTTTGGTAAAAATTGACCTAAAGCTAATACCCAAAAACCGGCTAAATACTTTCAATGTGGTTTGATTAACTTTTAGAAAAAGGATTTTTCCAACCCAGGTATGATTGTGACAAAAGTGTTATGTTCAAGAGTGGTATACTTATTTTCGAAACAAAGTATGAAAACTGGATTCATTTTCTCTCTTTTTCCCCCACCATTTCTGGAAAGTACCTCTTTATTTTTGACAAGCTTTAGGAGGATAACATTTGCTTGTTTTTATAAGCTCATCCTTCAAATGAGTCCAACTTAGTATTAAAATCGAACCCTAGGAAGGAGTGGTTTGTCCCTATTTGTAATCGATAGGTCCTTTACTATTAAGTTTTAACGAGTCTAGTATATGAGAAACTCGGTGTTTTTCGGTTTTAGGGAGTCAGAAGAAAAACACAAGAAAACTCCGTGGGTGTACTTTTTCGTAAATTTAGTCTCTCAAGCCCGAAAAAGGATAAGATAATACAAGAGATAACTCTATTGACCATGATTAGTCAACGTATACCTTTTTTGTAAATATTCCATTTCAGTCCGGAAAAAGGGGTAAACTTATACTGAAAGGATGACTGTTCATTTCCTTTAACGAGTTTGAATAGTCAAGTACTCGGAAATATTTTCATATTTAGAGAGTCTAAAAAGGGCTTAAAAGAGAACTCCAGGGTGTCGATTTTTTCTAATTTTCAAGAGCCCGAAAAAGTGATAAAAGTATACTCAATTGGTTTCGCTTTTTCGTAAGTTTTAATGAGTTCGAAAAAGTGATAAAAAGTGTACTCAAATGGCCAACTTTAATTTTAATTTACGAGTAGGAAAAGATGCAAAGAACTCGGAATTTTCACGTGTTTTACGAGAATGAAGGATAGAAAAATAAGCTTGGGATTTTCATGAGTATAACGAGTCTTGAAAATAATAACCAAAATGGACTCGAGATAGGTTTCATTTTTATACAAGATTGAAACAGAGAAAAACTATGCTTGAAAGTAGTTTCATTTTTACACAAGCTTGAAACATAGGGAAACTGCGCTTGAGAGTGGTTTGTTTCATTTTTACACAAGCTTGAAACAAAGGAAAAAAATCATACTTGAGATAAGTTTCAATTCCCCCCCAAGATTCATTTAATTCACCTAAGTGAACTACTGGTTACTAATAGGTGGATGTAATGAAGGTTCATTTACGAGATCAGATGAAAGACTCGAATTAATACTTACGAGATCTAATCAAAGACTCGACTCAATTAGGAGAGGATTTTTTTCATTTTTTAATGAGCTTGACATAGGAAAAGAACTATGCTCATGGAAACTTGATTCATTTTTGAACGAGCTTGACACAAGAAAAGGAACTATGCTCATAGTCATGTTTCATTTTTTAACGAGGTTGACACAGTAAAAGGAAGTCTCCTCATGGTGACATGTTTCATTTTTTAACGAGGTTGACACAGGAAAAGAATCATCCTCAAGGTGACCTGTTTAATTTTTTAATGAGGTTGACACAGGAAAACAACCATCCTCAAGGTGACATGTTTCATCTTTTAACGAGGTTGACACAGTAACAAGAACTCCCCTCATGGGACATGTTTCATTTTTACATAAGCTTGAAACAGATAAAACTATGCTGGAGAATGGGGAACTTGTTTCATTTTTTAATGAGGTTGACATAGTAAAATAACTATCATCATAGGGACCTGTTTCATTTTTTAATGAGGTTGACACAGTAAAATAACTATCCTCATAGGGACTTGTTTCATTTTTTAACGAGGTTGACACAGTAAAAGAAATATCCTCATAGGGACATATTTCATTTTTTAATGAGGTTGACACAGTATAAGAACTATCCTCATAGGGACCTATTTCATTTTTTAATGAGGTTGACACAGGAAAAGAGCCATCCTCTGGCGACCTTGTCACAGCTTCCAATTGGAAGAAACACATGTCAAGGGACACTCTTCGATCATGGATTCCAAGAGGTCTTCATCATATGGAATAACAGTTCTCTGGAAGGAACTCATGTCAAGGGAAGGGATAAGAACATCATGTTCAAATAATCCCATAGGGTTTACCATGTAAATTACCAGATCTAAGTCAAAGGAAGATGAGCAAACAGTGAGAGGCTCGCTTGCGTTGGTAACTGAAAACATGGGACTGGTTGCCACATAATTAACCTGTGGCAGGGTAGATACCACTTCCGTATAAGGAACATTTAGGGGTGTCAGATTATTGGTAGTCGAATCAAGACTAGTGAATGAAAGTTGGTCAACAATCACAATGTTTCCATTGTGAGGGAAAGACATCATGTGAAAGAGTGTCGATACGACAGCTTTCATTGCATAGACATAGTCTCGCCCAAGGAGTAAATTGAAATCCAAGGGACCTCGAACTACCATAATATCAATACAGACAGTTTTACCTTCCAAGGTAATAGGAAACTTAGGAAGGACCCTAAAGGTTGACTAATGGTTCTGTTAAAATCTGACAGATTCTGCGTAATAGGCAAAATATGAGGGGAACCCAAACCTTTCCAATAATTTGAGGATAAAATAATAACAGAAGCACCTTCATCTATATTTTTGTGACTCACATTCTTACCACAAGCCTTCACAATGATTTGGAAAGAGATGGAGGAAGGAAGACAAGGTTTTGTCAGTCTACCCCAATCAAAGGAAAAGATCTCAATACTTGGAGGGGGTTCTGAAGAAACAAGAGAAATTCCCCCTAGCATAGAATAATCTGATGTGACAAGAAGAACGTGAGTGGTATGAATTTCACTCTCTACAGGGAGAGTTGGATCAACTAGATGTGAAATCAAGTCGACCACTTGATCAACTAATGGATCATCAACCTGAGTGATATGAGTTTCACTCTTCATTGGAAGAGTGAGATTGACTGTACTTGTAATTAGATCAATCACTTGGTCAGTTGACGGTAGGTTGGGAGAAATTTTACGGTAACCAATTGGAATTTTTTGCTGTGGAACAATAAGGTTTTCCAACAATTTTGATGCTTCATCTATGTGAGGAAAAATGTGAGTTTGATGACTCCCTTTGCATAACCTACAAGGAAACCTAACTTTACCCTTTTTCCCAGGAACCTGACTAGCACTGGTTGATGGATCAACAGTAATTTGATAGGATTTTTCAGACCATACTTCCAAGACCTTTGGAATACCAGGAAAATTGATAAGGAAGTGGTCACCCTTAAAAATAATGCAAGGGTGTTCGGGTTTGCGATGCATATTGGAGGTTTCCTCAACATTACCAACACGTACATCCATGGTTGGTTGGTTGAATTCTTTCTTATCTTGCTTATTCTTCTTCTTCTTCCCTTTCTTCTTCTTCTTAGCCACCTAGTTACTAGAGTCAAGGCTTTTACCATGTGAAGAAGACGAAAGGGAGGAAGACATCTTGGGCGAAGAAGGTAAAGGGTCAACATGAGGTTGGTGATGCTAAGATGGTGAACTCTGTTGAGGTGAAGCATCCAGTTGAGGTGGAACAATTTGAGTATTCGAGGCCAACGAAGATGAAAATAACCATACCGGTAAACCTATGGTAAATCCAGGTAATGAAAATGTAGCCATATAAGGAGGACCAACATTTCCAAAACAAGGAAAAGTAATAGGATTCTCATTAGGACGGGTTCCTTGGTTGGTAAATTTCGGAATAGTTGCCATTAGATTCTTTGAGTGAATTTTATTAACAATGTAAAAATATTCATAATTCACAATTTGCACCTAACAATTAAAATTCACATTTCACACCTAAGGTTTCTAAAAAGTAAAAACAAACAAATGAACATGCGCTAACAAATATAGGAGTAAAACCACATACAAATAGTTTGTTTTCACAGTGAAATCACTAGTTGGTGATGAAATCCAATGTCACAAAGATCAGTGTGAAAAACTAGCGATCGGAACAGTTACCCTGACAACCTTCTTAATGGAACAGTCCGGTGCAAGTACCGCCACTATGCCATCTCGAAGTGAAGTGCACCCTTCGGAAATTCCAAGTGAGTCTAGTCAACGTCTGCTCCAGGTACAGTGGGACCTTCCCTCCACCATCACCTTGGGAAAAATCCTAAATATTATGGCCACTAAGGTCACCAACTAAAACAATTATACCTGGGGGAATATTCGACGATCCGATATACACGCAAGGGAAAAGTATCAAGCTCAATCCCCTTGAAGGCTCCTTGATATAATCCAAGGTTTACCAACAAGTGACCCCAGGATCCCCGACAATGGTCTATCCGAGGTTTACCATTTTTAATACGTGCGCAATCTGCTATCTTTCCCAATGAGATACGTATGATTACCTCACTGGTTCCGACATGATCTCGTGCTTGAATTTTTTAAGAAGAGCTTCCCAGAGCACAATTGCAAAAATTGGAATTTTTCCTACCGCAAGATGCTACTATTCATTTAGTTTCTTTGGAAAGTTAACTACACCCTATTCCAAAGCACTAATCCTGAACTAGATTGGTGGAAAGAGCCCTAGAAAATGTAAAAATTTCTAGATGAATTTTATTTAAGTGTTGTGTTATTTGGATGTTATTACTCAAATGGTAAATGGATATGAAACCAGTGGTGTTATGACTTGACCCAAAACTGAATGCAATCGAATATGATAATGTAATATTTTTCAATTCGATGAATCCTAACTAAAGTAAGGAGAGAGTTTCCATTCACTTCCAACAATGCAAAAATTGATAAATAAGAGAAAAGATAACAAATTCTCTAATGCACTAATTTCATTAAGAAAAACTAATGCTAATCAGTTCCAATTTTTATTTTTATGTTTTTAAAACAAGCATAAAAAACATGTAAATTCAAATCAAGGAAACTAATCTAAATCTACGATTGATTTTTCTAGAATGTAAACTATGATATTGTAATATATGCACAATTCACTTGAAAAGTATGCAAATGTAATCTATGCACATTTTTCGTTCATATTCTGAAAATGAGAATTATAATTATGCAAATGTGATCTATGCAAGAGAATTCTCAAACGCATGATGATTCTAATGTAATCTAAAGAACCAAAAAAATGTAAGTAAATAAAATTGGGTGAGAGTTCCAAAGGTCAAAAGTAAAAAACACTCAAAGGCGATTAACACTCAAACACAAGAACAAAAGAAAAAATATGCAAAATTGTTAAGAGACTGAGACAAACCTCAAAGTAATGACCAAAGGAAATCAAATTAAGAGTTTCTCAAAAAAGAGACTCAAAACACCCAATTAACTTAACGGAGATAGATGAGACTGTAAAAGTAGCTGATGAAATTCACACATAAAACTTTGATAGTCAAGACAAGTTGGGGAAAACACACATAATCTTGTAATATGGTTCCTATAAAGAGAATTTTACTTTTTTCAAATATTTTCCAAGGGTCTGCAATTTTTAATGGAGAACAGAGTGGTACCACACTGTTCTGCACTAAAAATCGCAGAGACTATCGCACTGTTTTTAAATGAAAACCGTGGAGGCCAGGAAAAGTACAGAAAAAAAAAATAAAAATAAAAAATAAAAAATAAAAAAAATTCAGATTTTTCTTTCCAGGGATTCTGATAAGTTATCTACCCAACCCAATTTTAGACTAATAAAAATCAGAAAACTTTTTAAAATTCAAATTGAAAAATAAAAAGGAAAACTAAGTTTTAGTCCCCAGTGGAGTCTCCATTTTGTTACACGGATAAATCCTTCTTGCGGACAAGAATGATCTCCCTCGTATCCTAAGGATATATAGAAACAAACAATCAAATGAAAACCATTTTCTCTAGATCACTCATGATTCAGAATTATTAATTAACAAAGTACGAGGACATGACCCTACCTAAAGTCCAACGCTTGTTGTAATCTTTATATCCAATCGTTCCAAAAGAAGTCACTTCAGCATGTGAGACCTACAATCAAAGATAGAAATAAGGATTAAAAGCACATGCAAGATATAATAATTTAGAAAACACTAATCTATCTCGATGATCAAGGAATCCAAGAATTAAATTACTCAAATAGATACATGAACAATTTAATGAGAAAATAGAATCCATTTGTATTAATTTGTATGATAAGAAGTAACCTTACAACCTTGTCACCTTGATGTTATACAGGTTCTTCTGGGGTCCTGAACAACCATTTTCCCTTGGTTTGACAAGTCTTCTCCTCTTTGAACTAGCATG
Organism: Pinus albicaulis; assembly: GCA_034641835.2. Classification (NCBI taxonomy): domain Eukaryota; kingdom Viridiplantae; phylum Streptophyta; class Pinopsida; order Pinales; family Pinaceae; genus Pinus; species Pinus albicaulis. The sequence continues at coordinate 353,389,079 of CM076579.1, forward strand.
AAACTATGGATATGAGTATGTGATCGTTCGCATACCAATGATGCCAAGTATAGAGAGTATGATTTCTTCAGCAATTCTCCTCAAAAATACTAAGTTCTTAGCACAAGCTACTAAGTACCAAGTACTATCTACCATCTAGTCTCTACCCTTGAGACTGAAACATGAGCTCAATTTATAGGGAAATGGAGGTAGTTTCAGTTCCATGAAGAGGGGGATGGATTCCTCTCATGAAGGGATTTGAGCTCCAAATACCAAGGGATAAAATCCATGAATGAAGGGATAGAGCTCCATGAGTGGAGGGATGAAGCTCGAACTGAATGCGCTTCTATGAGCTTCCAGTTGGGACAATGTTCGACCAGCTAGGCTTCTAGAACTTACTTTTTCCTTTATTTACCTTTTATAGGAGTCCGCAAGTTTTATAAGCAAAACGTGTGGGATGTGCTACAGGCTATAGAACAAATATCTGTGGATCCATAGGCAAGGGCTAGGAAAAGTGCAGAGTTAGAATTTTTAGGGTTTTAATGAGCTTTTCTCCAATTCCAAGACTTGATTTAAGAAATTTAGGGTTTTTGACCTCTAAGGGAGCAAAATATAGGTAGTGATGAACCTATACAGATAGTTAAATGTCATGGTGACAAAATAACATGTAACACCATGTGCGGCAATAAATAAGCATGTCATCAAAGAAGACCAATACAAACTTCCTCAAGTGACCCTAGAAGTTGTGGTTCACACAAGATTGAAATGTTGCCGGAGCATTGGTTAGCCCAAAAGGCATTACCAAAAACTCAAAATTCCCATAGTGACATCAAAATGTTGTCTTGGGGATATCTTGATCCCTCACCTTGATTTGATGATATCCTGATCTCAAATCAATCTTGGAGAAGTACTTAGACCCTCTTAGTTCATCAATCAATTCATCGATCCTGGGAATTGGATATCTATTCTTCATGGTATTTTTTTTCAATGCTCTATAATCAATGCACATTCTCAATGTGTCATCTTTCTTCTTTGCAAAGACCATTTAAAAGGTAAAAGGACTAGTGTTAGGCCTGATATTTCCTAAGGCCAAAAGCTCCTGAATGGCCTTTTCAATATCATCTCTATAGGCTTAGGGATGCCTATAGGGTGTGGTCATCACTCCTTGGATTCCTTTTTAGTGTGCTCAAAACCTCAGTCAGGAGGTCTTCCAGGTGGAATATCTCTAAACACTATAGAATATCGGTCCAAAATATATTGTACATCAGGATGTACTAATGAATCCTTGCTTCCAGCTTCTTATAAACACAGTTCTACTACCCATTCTATGTCCCCTCTGTGAAAATATGCTTCGATCCTAGGGGCTGAGACAATTTGAGGTGGGTAGGTGTGTATGCCTTTGATTTTCTGATGTTTACCACTCCCTTTTTTTGTCCACTCCATCTCTAATGTTTCCCAATCAACAGCAACCTTTCCTAAGGTGATTAACCATTAAACACCCAATATCACATAGTGTCTAGAATATAAACCACAAAGAAGTGGTATGTCAATGTGTAGGTCCCCATAGTGAGGGTTAATGTTGGAACATACTTGGCACACTGCATGGTTCTAGCACCTGGAACCAAAACTGAGAACCCCTCAAAGTCTTCTATGTGAAAACCTATCCTTTGCACCAATTTTGTAACAATAAAGTTATGGGTAGCTCCACTGTCTACCAATATTTATACTCTTTGTCCCATAATAGTTCCCCTAACTCTCAAGTTTAGATACTTGGGAACCCCTCTCAAGGCTGCAAGAGTTCCTCCCATTGGAGCAAATGCCTTTACTACATCTTTTGTGGGAGGTGAATATTCTTCTACTACTACAGCACTGGCCCTTTCCTCCTCATAAGAAAATATGTAATATTCCAATTAGCCCAAGCTTATGGGAATATTCAATTTTTTTTTATTTTTCTGTTTCATGAATAAAGGTGTAAGGGAGGATCATAAAACTCCTAAAACAGTAAATAAATCAATGCCACATGTGAACAAGGCTAAATCTGGGCTATCTAAATAAGAACCCTTAGGTGTGAAAGGGGCTCAATATTTTGACTGGGTCAACCATGACCAAATCAACAGCATTGTCTTGGAGGAGTGGCCATTAATGAGGCACAGAGCAGTTTTAGTTGGAGGTGGCTCATGTGAAAGTAGCTATTTCATTGAGATGGTTTAGGGTTTTGCAAGATCCTAAACTTATAAAAGGAATAGGATGGCAACATGAGAAGGTTGTTGATGATATTGTATTTTTATAGTATATTTTCTATTTAGACATATTTGATTCTCCTTGTTGTTTAGCAGAGAATAGTATTGTTTAGCACTGGGTGTTCCTGATCGGGAATCCCACCTCTTTCCTTGTGAGGCCTCTTGGAAGAGCATTTCATTTCTTGTCCACTATCTGGCTAAAGGCCAAGCTTCTTCTTCCAACTACAATGTAGATCTTGTTGAGGGTTTGGTTGTCTTTGAAAGCTACAACATATGGACGCTAGATCTACTCAGATCTAGGCCATTCTAGTGCTCCTTTTCAGTGGGGAAGTCTTATATCCCATCGGAAAGAGAGTATTGGACCATTGGAGCTACATTTTCAGATCTTGGCATCAAGACAAACATGTTCTAGAGCCTAAAACACAGTCTTGCTTCCATAACTCTGTTATTTGTGTGGGTATTGTCGCAGGGTCTTTTGGCACACTTTTTGGAGGATTGGTTTTCATGTGTTGGGGATCTGCCCTTCACATTTGAGATCCATTGGAGGAGATATTCATATTGTATATTTCAGATCAGATATGTATTTCACTAAATTTCTGAATATTTCTGCAAATCTACAACATTAGATCTCAGATCTACTCCTTGTACTTCATCTTTTGTTGAAAACCCCAAGGGGAAATTGAAGAAGAGCCTATCTAGTGTATGGATCTAAAATATATGTAAATTTTTATACACAAATATTCTCTAGATCTGAAGTGTAATCTACAGCAGTTGCAGCCAATAAAAAAATGTTGTCAAGCTCTTTTTTGTCTTAATACATGGTTGCAGTACCTAATTTTGAGGATTTTCTTCCATAAAAGTCTTCTATTTCCTGTCGTACATCTCATGGGCTCTCTTATGCATATATTTTGTTGATGTAAATATAAATTAAGAGCCTCCATATTGGCCTCCTTCTCTTACTTGGATGATCTGTGTTATTTCTCTGCATTATTTTTTAATATTGCTGCAAACCCCATTTGGTAATATTACAGTGGTATCAGAGCAATCATCTTGGCACAGCCTGTGCTTTCTAAGAAGCTAATATGTCTTCAGAAGAAGAAGAGCCTCTTACTGACAGAGAGAAGATGTATCTAACAAGAATACATAATAAATTTGATTACACAAATGATGATAGAGACAAGGGTAAAGCCCCTGAATCTAGAAGTGATGAAGAAGGACTTTGAAAAGATCCTTTTGACAGCCATGCAAGATCTTGCTAGAGAGATCAAAGATATGAGATTGGATAGAATCAAAGAATCTCCTAAGAGATCTCATCTTGGAGAAAGATCTGGCATGTCTCACCACTGGAATGATCAACCAGTGCATCAGCCACAAATTTCCCAATGCTCTACCATGCCTACCTTTTTGGCTATGGGAATCGAAGGGTTTAAAGAGCAAGCATCCCTTGAAGAATATGAGTCTCAAAATAATAGATTCAAAGATCACTTGATTTTTCAAGAATTTTGTCACCTCAAGGAAAAAAGAAGACCAAGGCATTAGCATAGAGATGGTGGATTCACTCATAATCATGATAGACATCACTCTATGGGCAGATTCTTTTTACCCAAATTTGATGGGTCATCCAAGTGTTCTGCCAAAGCATGCATAGAAAAACTTGAAATCTACTTCTAGTTGAACAAGGTTCCAGAGATGGAAGCTATCAAGATTGCAGCGCTGCGCTTTGAAGGTGAAGCACATGACTGGTGGTTCCATGGCTTATCTACATTGGGTCATGCCAATGTGACTGCTTATTCAGGGTTCACTAGAATCCTGGTGGAAATATTTGACAGAAGAGATCTAGAGGCACCATTCATGAGCCTTGCAAATTTAAAACAATCAGGTAATAGAGAGTCTTACATTTCTGAATTTTTAAGGTTATCTGTTATGGTTCCTGACTTGTCTGCAACAAGAAGGGTGTACATGTTCATAGATGGTTTAGATGAACCTCTTCATGGGTTGGTAAATTCTACCAAGCCCACTACTCTACATGATGCCATTGAGATGGATAGATACCTTCAAGATGCCTTGCCAAAAGCAAAGGCAAACTTTCAGCATAAGCCCTCTTTTCCTTCTAAAGGAAAGGAAGAGAAAGTTGCTCCTTCAAAAGAGAGCTCATACAAGAAGCCTCTTGATGATTAAGTCTAAAGAGATCTAAGGAAGAGAAGCTATGCTTCCCTTTCCAAGAATCATGGGCACCTAGACATAGATGTGCTGCTGGAAAAGCACATTACATAGAGGTCTTCTCGGATATTGAGGAGGAAGAAGAAGATGAACCAAGAAGAGGGCATAGCATTAACACTGTTGGAGGAGATCCAAAACCATCAGGATATGGGAATGGAGAATTTTCTCCTATTGGAGGGACTCTTTCATCTTTGAGAGGAGTACCTAAGTACTTGACCTTAAGAGTTCAAGGTTCAATCTTGAATCAAAGGTTTTCTGTATTTATTGATAGTGGGGCCACCCACAACTTCATTGATGCTCATCTTGTACAAAGGAGGGCAATAGCCACTGATATTTTGAGGTATTATTTGTTTTGGTCCCAGAAGATAGAAAAATGAAATGCATGAATTATGTCCCATCACTTTTAGTCACCATGGGTACTTACACCTTGGTTGATCACTTCTTTATTATTGACATATCGGACACCAATGTGATTTTGGGTGTTCCGATGGCCGATTCCAGTCCGGGAAAGTCCACCAAAGGGTGGGAGGCTTTACAAATGGAATGGGTGGAACTGTAAGAAGAGTGGTGAACATCAAAATTATCCAAAGGCAGTCACACCTACTTCTCACATGCCGCTTCCACATGCAAATCGCAGTACGATTTTTACGCGAGTGGAGGCAAATGACTTTTATAGTCCCATCTATCATGTTCATGATGTTTCTTCATGGGACACTCCTATCTAGTCGGAAAAACCACCCAGGAGGCCACTTGATTCAAATTTTGTGCTTGGAAAGACCTCACTGACATGCTGCTCCCGGGCCTGAGATCCACTGCAGTGTAATAGGAGCACTCGAGATAAAGGCTACAACCACTCGGGAGTCTTGGATATGCTCGAGGAAAGGAGGAGAGATCTTCTTCCCTTATCCTTCATCACCCACTCTCGTTTACGGCTCTACATTATGGGAGGAGGAATAATGGAAGGAATGGACTTCCAATGGCACACCTTTGGCATGGGAGATTTCAAGGAGAAGAGCAGCAACATGAAAAAAATTTATGTTGACACAACATCGCAAGACTGCCATCTGTTGAGCAGCTTTCAGATCTATATTGTAGATCCTAGCTTTGCTGATGGATTATTCCAAAGATCTTCACACTTGCGATGATACTTGGATGGCCACAACAGCATGAAGAGGCCTGTTGGTCAAATAAGGAGTCATCGTAATCATCATGGTGAGGATCTTCTTGTCTGAGAGCCTCCAAAGCTCGAGAAGAATTTGCTACAAAGAGCTTATGAAAGAGTTTCTGCTTTCAGACCTACATGTGTTCCATGAAGATCTGCAAACTTCATCATGAGGAAGTTTTTGATTGGGAAAGGCTTGAAAAGGAGAAACTACATCAGAATTTTTCAAGAATGCATGAACTGTGTGGAGTTGGGGCAGCAACATGGCTCTACGGAAGGATTTATTTCCAGCCATCTCTTCCTTGTTTTGAGAAAGGAGAATAGATCCATGCACCACTCCATTTGTATAGGAGTGTTATTGGTGAAAATCTCAATCATGTAAAGAATTTTTTTATTTTCTTATTTTATACATTCACTCGCCATCCTTATGCAGGACATGGCTCGTGGGAGGAGTAATACATCTTGTAGATCTCTGTGGCCAACAATGGGCCACTTTAAAAATCTGTGAGTTGGTCACTCCCTCGGTGGGCGCAAGGGATACTTTTCTGTCATGATGAGTGCTTTCCTAGCACGCCAAACATATCTCACACTTTCCAGCGTAGTGAGATAATGTGGGCAGCAAGTAAGTGGTGGGAAAACGCACTTACCATGTCTTGATCCGATGCACAGAAGGATATGAGCCCTTGCAGACCGGTGCATCATGTGCGCTACTTTCGTGGCCCACCTCCACATGCTCAAATTTCTGTATGTATGTGTTTGCTTCCATACATTCATGATATACTTGTACTTTTGTGCGGGATGTGTGGAGGGAGGATGGGAGGCGTGTATGTACCACATGGGATGCCTCTCCTATGTGTCTTATGCTACATGTTTCGGAGGAGATCATTGGTTCAGCAACTCCATGTTTGTTTCATTTGAGTTATTGACTCTCAGGTGGATGGACTATTTACATCTCATGTGAGAACTTTGGAGGAACAATCTCATGGAGGGTTTTATTGGTGAACACATATCTTATGGAAAGAAGCTTAACTCATAATGGTGTACACCAATGGAGGAAGAGAAGAGTTGCAACCTCACTCTTATTATTTGCTTGAGAGACCATGCGAGCATCGGAGGGAGGAATGTGGCATGCCCCACTAGGCCCAAGTGTTGGCTCGAGGGTCCGGCTGTGTTCTGAGTTAAGGTTTTCCAACAAACCTATGCCGCTGCTTTCGACGAAGTGACCTACTTGCACTGTGTCAAGGAGTCTCACCCGAAAGCAAGTAGTGGGTGGGTGTTGGAACCAAGCTGCACCCCGAGAGATGATAGGTAAGCTACAGCGAGTTGTGTCGCGCTTTACAGTGGCCCGGATCACATATCCCGAAACCAAATCTATAGATCTCCCTTCGCATCCATGTGTGCGAGGTCAACTACTACTTTTTTGTGCTTTAAAAAATCATATACTCATAAAGTACTAGTGTAGTACTGCGCTTATTCTTTGCATAAACACAGTGCAAACAGGCCAGCATCAAATCCGGCGCGCTGCAGGAGCTGCACTCAACACAGCTTACTTTTCGCAGACCTTGACATAGGAAATATGCTACTAACACAGCGCCTACCAACAAATACTGCATCAACATGCAAATATGAGTCCAGGCTACACATGCGCTATTCCCATCGCTTAATCCTTCGAGTCCGCTACGATACCCAAAGCTCCGACTTCTTGTGCACAGCGTTAGCAGACTTGGGATCTCCACACACACAGCAGAAGGAGTCCTGTCCCCAAGCCGCAAGTGTATCTGCTAAGCCACAATGATCGCATTGAGATCTCGTCATCTTCTTTCCTTATAATTAAAAAATGTCCCTCTATTTATAGTAATGTAGAACAATCTTTCCGTATGGTCCGCGCACCATGGTTTTCTGAGACTTTAGGTCTGCCTTTGACCCATTACATCAAGCTGTTTGGGCTTTGACCCACCAAACACGCGCTAGACTAATTATACATAAAAAATACACAAAATCAAAGCTAGTTTCACGACCTTGTAAGAGACCCCGTCTCCAACGCAACACAATCTTGTGGCACGATCCCCAACGGTCACTATGGTGGTGTGGTCTCTGCTCGCACATGTAGGGCATTGATGGCGGTGATTGGCGGATGTAACACTTCTGACTCCGAACACTAGCACTCGCGCAATGTCTCCAAGCTTCTAGAGGTTTGGTCCTTCGACTTGCACGCAAGGACACTCTCTAGTGTCCGAGTTGAGTCACATGAGTCGCACCATCTACATCCTCGCGAAACTGGAGGGATGCGGCGAGCAAGGCTGTCGACTGCTCGCTGACGACCGACATGATTTTTGTGCCGCAGGTTTCCTCAAATCTCATCCTGTAGATCATTGTCAAGTCTTCAAAGCGTGCCGTATCGCCGGGGCACGAGAGTGGCAGCGCGGCTTCGACCTACTCGAAAGCTTCTTCCTTCGCCGCAGGCCTGATCGATTTACGCAGAAGGGACCGGATCGCACGCGGATCTCAGTCCCGTAGCCGCATAGGCCGACTCTAGAGCGGGTGCCTTGAGAAATCGCGCAAGTAATCGTGCATCGAATGTCGGTCACTGGTCTAGTGCGTCGAGCTCGCTACTTCTAGAGGCATTTCGGGCTACAATTTTTTCTTGTAGTCGGTGATTTGCTCGCTCCACCGCATCTTGACGACGTGACATTTCCATCCTAGACATTCTTTCAAAGGTCGCGCAACTTCAATTTTTCCACTTTAGCTCGAGGTGTGGTCGCAAGCCGAAGATCTGCATCATCCGTAACCTCCATGCGGAGATGGTGGATCGTTGTTTCCAAACTCCGCTCTGCTATGAAATGGCAAGGAGCAAGTCTCGAGTCTCTTGCACGATGGTGTCACGTCCAAGCTGCGTACCAAAGACTGTTTTTGTACTCTTCGCGGTCGTGATGGTTAATCCTCCTAGACGGCGCAGTGGAGGCCCCATAGGGGTTCGCTGGGGCGGCCTAGCCAGGTCCGCTGCAGATCCCACGTACCGCTTGGATCTAGGACCCCTGTCAGGGTAGTGCCAGTGCAGCACTGCAGAATGAGATTTTCATCCGTAGCTAGCGTTATACTGTTGGTCACCGAAGGAGGCTGTGCCCGGCCGACACTTTCGGTGCGTGAGTGCTGTCGACCTTTTAGCCGAAGGTCCAGTGAGCTTAGCCTCGGGATGGTGTCGATTGCCTGCTTTCTTTGCTGTTTTGCTATGGCTTCCCACTTATCTTTTGTGCGCGATGACAGGTTCTAAGCCAATTTGTTCGAGGTCACACAGTTGGTTAGTGCGGCCAGTCGCGGCGTATGCCTTGCGGTGGGAATGTCAGAGATTCAGCAGCGTGCACCCAGCCACCGCCCATCGCGGGTGGTGTCTTTGTCATAGCTTTACCCGCACAGTCCGCTACTTTGCGCGATAACTACAGCGGTCGTGCGCGCGTGTCCTTTATCGTGGCTGCGTTTGAAGCCCTTTGCGCTTTTGCTCTGCCAGTCATGGGTGGCTGCACTGAAGCCTACTTTCCCGAGAAGGGGACCATAGCGTGATCATCTGGTCAGGTACTTCATCTACATGCTTACCATATGTAGAAAGTGTCATCCACGGCTTATTTTGAGAGGTCGCAGGATCTTAGCATGGTGCATGCACACTCGGACACGCCGCAACACTTTTTGTACCTTTGCCTGTTTCGTCGCCTAGCTCGTCGAACATCCGGGGTCGGAATTTGTGGTTTGCCGCCACACGTTCGTAGGAGGACCCGGAAAACTTTGTTATCACATCTATGTGTCAGGCATCCTTAGAGTCATAAAGCTTTGAGCATGCGAGCTCCCCACACATTCCTACGGCGGCCTCGGGAGGACCGAACTCCTCGCGGTGTCGACCGACCATCGCTATAGGGTAATGTACCATGAATAGCGTAAGGGTGTCCTTGCTCCTTTGAGGTTCATGCCGTGACGCCGGCAAATTCGTCACATAAAGCCTTGACAATTGAAAGGAGACTCCCTTCTTGCACACCGTCCGACTAACCGAGATGACATAGGCGGACGGACGTCATAACCCTGGCAGCACTCTCGGCTCATTAGCTAGCGCGAGCTAAGCATGCAGGTACCCATCTATGTAGTGTAGGTTTTAACGAATAGAAATTATCTACACATGAATGCTTATGCGAGAAAATAAACAATAACGAGAGCATAAAACATAAAGCAAGATAAAACTAATGGAGGAAGAGGAGAGTTGCAACACCTCACCTTGTTATTTGCTTGAGGACAAGCAGCATTTTGGAGGGGAGGAATGTACATTCCCAAATAGCCCACGTGTTGGCTCGAGGGGTCCCGACCCGTGTTCGGAGGTCTGAGGTTTTCCACAACAAACCTATACCACTCGGCCCTTTTACAGAAAGTAGGCTCCACGGTACTGTAAGTCAAAGTCTCACCGCGAAAGCAAAGTCGTGGAGGTGTGTGTTCAGGACCGAGTTTACGCACCTGTGAGAGCTAGGTAGGCCAAGCGTAGACGTGTCCGGCTTTAATAAAGCACCGTGATCAGATCCATATCCCGCAAATCTATAGAGTCTCCCTATCAGATCCACGTGTGCAAGGTGCAGCTATACTCGTAGGTGCTTTAAAAAATCATATACTCTTAAAAGTAGTAAGTGCGCATTACAAACGGTTATTCTTTGCATACGCATAGCGGAGCAGGCCTGCGTCAGCGTCATTTCGCGCAAGTAGATACACTTAGCACGCTGTGACTTTCGACAGCCTTTGGCATGGAATATGCACAGCTGTACGTTCTATCAAATATTTGCATCAGCATTGCAAATAGAGTCGCAAGACTTCAACAGCCTTTTCTCATTCGTAATCCTTTTCCGGTCCCTGCAGTACTCGAAACTCGACTTGTGCACATAGCGGACTTGGGATCTCCACACGCGCAACTAGAAGGAGTCCTTTTGCCACGGGCCAAGCGGATCTACTAAGCCACCAGGCGCATTACGGGTCTCGTCATCTTCTTTCCTTTACTAATTAATGTCCCTCCATTTCCTGGCTAATGTAGACTAATCTTTTCCTACCGTTTGCACACCATGGTTTTCGCGCTCGGTCTACGCCTTTGACCCATTACAATGCTTTTGCTGCAGCCCACAGACGCTTGCGCTCGACTAATTAGTGCTAAAAAATATGCAAAATCAAACTAGTTTCACAGCCTCGCAGGAGACCATGTTCCAACGTCAACACAATCTTTCGGCAAGATCAGCTCCGAGTCACTGCTCGGTGTGTAGAGATGCTCTACCTCGCACATGTAGGGCATTGATGGCGGTGATGGCGGAGGGTAACACTTCTTGACCGTTCCGACGCCGCAGCACTTCTTACGCCAATGTCCTCGCAGGCTTCTAGGAAGGTTGGTCCTTCGCAGCTCGCCACGTTGAGCACTCTCCTGGTTTCTGAGTCAGTCGCTTCGAGTCGCACGTCCACATCCTCAAAGGAAACTGCGGGCCGCAGCGTGCCGCAAGGCTTCGCCTCGGTGTCCGCAATGACACTGATTTTTGTGCCAGGGTTCCTCAATCTCCGTCACCATGAGATCGTGCTGGTCTTCCGGCGATGCCAAGCGGTGTGAGGGCACCAAGGTGGGGTAAGCGTAGCTTCGAAACTTGCTCGAAAGCTGTCTACCGTCTCGCCATCAGGCCTAATTGATTTGCGTAGGACCAGGATCGCTGCCCGGATCTTGGTCCAGAGCTGCCATGGCCGACTCTAGAAAGCTCGGGTGCCTTGAGAAATCTGCTGCAAATAACGTTCGTGCTCGGTCACTGTGTATAGTCCGTTGGGCTACGTCACTGAGGAATTCCAGACCGCAATTTATTTCTTATAAGTCGGCGGTGGTTATGCTACCTTACCGCATCTTGATGATGTGCATTTCCATCCCTATAGATTATTTCCGGTCTACCGCAACCAATTTTTCCACTTTAGCCCGAGGTGTGGATACTGCCGGGAATCCTCATCCGTGTAACCTCCATGCCAGAGCCGGTGGATCGCCGTTTCAAGCATCCGCCCGCGATGAGAAATGGCGAGCGAAATGCTGCGCGCCTCTGACCGTGAGTTCCGTTTCAGCTGTGCCAAGCCGTTTTTGTACTTTCCGGTCGCGGTGGTTAATCTCACAGAAATACAAAGACGGTGGAGCCCCTATGTAAAGTTTGTAGTGCACCAGCCAAGTCCACATTTCAGATCCCTATTCCCTCGCTGGGATCTGGGACCTCTCAAGGCGTTGCCAGGTGCAAAGCACGATATGGATCTACATCCGACAGCTGGCGATTATACTTTGTTAGTTACCGAAGGAGTCTATGCCCGGCCGGACAGCCGTCCGTAGCGAAATCGTCTTTGCTAACCGAAGGTCGCGGAGCTTAGCTTTCGGATGGTGTCGATAGCGAGCCTTTTGTTGTTTTTCTGTGGCTTCCCACTTATCTTTTGTACCCATCGTAATAGTGTCTCTGCAATTTGTTCGGGGAGTACGCAGCTTAGTTGGTGTGACCGTCGTGGCCAGTATGCCTTGCCGCAGGGTGGTGTTGTTTTTTTCAGCCTTGATGCAGTGCTCACCTTACTTCACTTGCTGCGGTGGTATCTTTGTCATAGCTGCGGTCGTCACTGTGGTGTGCTGGCGGTGGTGCCAGGGCGTCCTTCATGTCGCCCTTTATCGTCATGGCTACATTTGAGCCCTGCAACGTTTCGCTCGCGATCATGGGTGGCTTTGAAGCCTACTTTCCAAGAAGGGGACCATAGCGTGATCATCAAAGTCAATTTCTTCCTGACCGCTACCATATATGAAAGTGTCGTCCATGTCTTATTTTTGAGGTCATGGGATCTAATATGGTGCATGGTAACCCGGAATGCTGCAACGCTAGCCTTTGTCACATACCTCTGCTGTGGACAAACTCGAGGCCAGTAGAAGCTTCATGACCGCCGCCACACTACCTGCCGTAAGAGGACCCCGTAAAGCACTCTGACCATCCTCTCTGTGCCGCGCATCCTTAGAGTCGCAAATGAGCATGCCGCAGGCTCCTCACACGTGCCTGCAAAGGGCACCGCTCGGAGGACCCGACTCCGCTACTAGGGGTGTCCCGGGGCGGCCATCGCTTCTCAGGGTAACAACCATGAATAGGCAAGGGTGTCCGGCTTCGGGATTCAGGACGTCGGCAGAAATTCAAATCACATAAATGTCGACCCCAATCGAGGAGAACTCCCTTCGCACACGCGTCCAACTAACCCAACGAATGACATAGGCGACAGGTCCGCCATAACCTAGCACTTCCTCATTGGCTTGCTGAGCTAAGAAGCTGACGGTACACCGCCTGTGGTGTGGGTTTTAACGAATGGACATTATCTACACATGAATCTTATAGCCGGAAAACAGCAGTGGCGAGAGCATAAAGCATAGAAACAAGGTAAAAACCAATGGAGGAAGAGGAGAGTTGCAACACTCACACCTTATTATTTAGCTTGAGGGACAAGCAACATTTTGGAGGGAGGAAACTGTCGCAGGCCATTAGCGAAAGTGTTGGCTCGAGGGGTCCACGGCCCAGCGCTCCGGAGGTTAAGGTTTTCCAACAAAAGCCGTATACTGCCGGTCCTTTCAAGAAAGGGACCTCACTTGCACAGGTCGAGTCTCACCCGAAGCAAGATGTGGGTGGGTGTTGGAACCCGAGTGGTTTTCGCACCCCGAGAGAAGATCGGTAAGCCAAGCGCAGTTGTGTCCGGCTTCTTATAACTGACCGTACTCGCTGCTATCCTGCAGCTCGAATGTATAGATCTCACTTCTCAGCATCCATGTGTGCAGAGGTCAACTATACTTGTTGTACTGCAAAAATCATACACTCTTAAAAGTATTAGCAGTATGCGCTAGATACTTTGCATAAACATAACGATGAATCAGACCCGCATCGACGGTGCCCCATGCTAAGAGAAACACTTCACACAATTACGCACAGCAGCTTGACATTTCGAATATGCATAACATAGCAGCTATCAAAGTATTTGCATCAACATTACAAATGAGATTCAGTACTCAAAGCAACATACACATTCCTTAGCTATTTCCGATCCCTTTGCTAACACTCCAAACCCGACTCAGTGCACTGTGACTTGGGATCTCGCACATGTGCCTAGAAGGAGTCCTTTCCCCAAAAAGCCAAGCAGCATCTGCTAAGCCACACTCCGCATTAAGATCTCATCATCTTGCCTTTCCTTATAATTAATGTCCCTCTATTTACAGTAATATGTAGACTAATACTTTTCCTGTGGTATGCACATGGTTTTCAGCACTTTAGGTCTGCTTTGACGTTGCAATGCTGGGAGCTTTTACCCACCAAAAGCGCTAGACTAATTATGCTAAAAAATATGCAAAAATCACACTGGTTTCACAAAGACCTTGTGAGAGACCCCGTTCCAAAGTGTCTCGACACAATCTTGTGACTCGTCCCAAGTCACTATGGTGGTGTGGTCTCTACCTCGCACATGTAGGGCATCGATGGCGGTGATTCGTGGAGGTAACGACTTCTTGACTCGACAGCGGCACTCTCCTCGCGCACTGTCTGCCAAGCTTCTGAGGAGGTTGGTCCTTCGCTCGGGCAGCGATGACACTCTAGTGTCCGGAGTCAGGTCACTTGATCGCACCATCCACATCACCGCAAAATACTGGAGGGCCGCAACATCCCAAGGCTTCATCACTAGGTCTCGCAATGACCATGATTTTTGTGCCGAGTTCCTCAATCTCATCCGTGAGATCCATTGACGGTCTTCAAACATGCTGCAAAGCGGCGTACGGGCACCAAGGTGGGTGGCGCAGCTTCGACCCGCTCGAAAGCTTTCTTCCAGCATACGCCACATAAGGCCTAATTAATTTTGCAGAGGACCGTATCGCGCGCGATCTTAGTCCGCAGTTGCAAGTGCGAAACTCCAGAAACTCGGGTGCGCTCGAGAAATCTGCGAAATAACGTTCATTTCTCCGAGTCACTAAGTATGGTGCGCCGTCTGCGCTACGTCTCCGGAGGCATTTCGGGCTATAATTTTTTCTTGTAAGCTGGTGATTTGGTCGCTCCACCGCATCTTCTGACGACATGCATTTCCATCCTAGGTCTTTCAGTCGCAACCAATTTTTCCACTTTAGCCCGAGGTGTATGGGCCGCGGCCGCAGAATCTCATATCGCAACCTCCATGCGAGAAGATGGGCGGATCGTTGTTTCAAGCTAACACCGCCTAGCAAAGTAGCGAGGAGCAAATCGGGCCACGCGTTGCACGATGGTCTCGTCTCACCGCACCATATGCCGTTTTTGTACTTGTCCGGTCGATGATGGATTTCGTCTCCTAGAATACAAACTGGCCGTGGAGAAGGCCCTCTCTATAGGGTTCGTGGGGCGACTTAGCTGCAAGTCGGCCTGAGATCCCTATTCCTACTTGGATCTAGGACCCTATCAAGGCAGTCTAGGTACAAAAGCGAAGATGGATTTCATCCGTAGCGCTAGCGTTATACTCGTTAGTTACGAAGGAGTCTATGCAATCGGCCGACGCCGGTCGCGAAAGTTGTGTATCGCCTTTAAGCACAGAAGGTCCACGGAGCTTAGCCTCCGGATGGTGACGACAGTCACCGACTCTTTTTTGTTTTTCTATGTCTTCCCACTTATCTCTATTTGTACTCCATCGTAATAGTGTACCGCACCTTTGTTCAAGAGGTCACCGAATTAGTTAGTGTGACCGTCGGCAGCGTATGCCTGCTCGTGTAGAATGTTGTTCTGCGCAACTAGTGCAAAGAGCTCACCGCACCACTCCGTACGTGGTATCTGTCATAACTTACGAGTCCTCGGCCGTGGTGTCTTTAAGGCAGCGGTGAGCGCGCCGCGGTATCCTTATGTCGTGGCTACGTTTGAGCCCTTCCGCTTTTGCTCGCGATCCCCCATGGGTGGCTTTGAAAGCCTACTTTCGAGAAGGGGACCATACGGGCGCCATCATCTAGTCAATTTCTTCATCTCGCTACCATATGTGAAAGTGTCGTCCATGTTCTTATTTTTGAGGCCGTGGATCTTAATATGGTGCATGGTAACCCTGAATGCTGCAACACTTTTGTATTTGTCGTATACTTTCGGGGAGCGAGCACAGGGTCGGGAATTTGTGGTTCGTCGCCACACTCGCTTCCGTAAGAGGACCCGCAAAAACTTTGTTATCCTCTATGTGATGCACGCCTCCTTAGAGTCCCATAAATGAGCATACCGAGCTCCCTCACAGTGGCCTCCTAAGGAGCGGCGCGAGGACCGGCTCCCCTCGGGGGTGTGCCGCAGGAGCGACGTCGCTATAAGGATTAATATACCATAGACCATAGCATAAGGGTGTCGCTTGCCCACGAGAGTTCGCGGACATTAGCCAAAAAATTCATCACATAAATATTGAGCAATTGAAGGAGACTCGCACGCCGCAATCCGACTATCGCTTGAATGACATAGGCGGGACGGTCATAACCTAGCACGCCACTCATTAGCTTGCGGGATAAGAGCCCAGGCCACGGTCCTGTGTAGTGTAGGTTTTATCCCACGAATGTACAGTATCTACACATGAGATCTTATAACGAGAAGAATAAACAATAGCAAGAGCATAAAACATAAAACGGTCATAAAGCACGCGTGCTCCCTTGGATCCCATAAGCGAGGACGACCAGCCTTGATTTTTACGTTATATTCACAACACAGTGTTACAACACATATATACCCCTGCTAAAAGCACACACTGCAAATCCATGCAACCCCGACCCTGCACGATGGGGCCGCACTGGAGAAATACTACCGCGCCTGCTAATTGTACAACATGTGAGGCTAGTCGTGGAAAGAATATAACAGTATACAACAATCTCGCATGTTGTTTTCTTTTCATAGCCATAGGAGATCTTATTCGTTGGCGCTCGACACCCATTGTTTCGTGCTACTGCAAGAGAACTTCGGTGCTCACAAAGGACAATCGTCACATGCATCCGCAACATTCTTCAAAGTGTGTCCACCAC
Organism: Pinus albicaulis; assembly: GCA_034641835.2. Classification (NCBI taxonomy): domain Eukaryota; kingdom Viridiplantae; phylum Streptophyta; class Pinopsida; order Pinales; family Pinaceae; genus Pinus; species Pinus albicaulis. Next base: position 353,405,712 of record CM076579.1, read on the forward strand.
CGCACCACTAGTTTTAGCCCTCAACCATATCTCTAACAAAAGTGATCATTGAACATCAAGCCATGTGCACAATGTCTTTGGATAATGGCAAGTGTGGTTCTGTGGGCCAAGAAAATTTCACTTTGGCTATCACGACTGTCATCGTATAGCCTGTCAGCACTATACCCCATACTTGAACACAATATTTGCAACTAAAGCGGCTTCCTTGCTTCGCATGAGTGGGTCAGCTATATGTATTCTGCTCCGCTAGTTGAAGAGAGCCACAGCCTGCCTTTTACTCATCCAGCGACTCTTGCGCGTCCAAATGAGGCTAAACACATACCCACTTGTGGATCTTCTTGGTCCAGACTCCGGATCCCGGTGACCTGCATCGACAAGACCACGAATGCCCAGCATTCTTTCCATTCCGGTCTTCCGACGGTAGCACAAGCCATAATCATTGGTGCCACGTAAATGTCCGAAAACACGCTTCACTCGTTGTCCAGATGCTCACTGTGCGTTTGGACATTTCAAACCCGCATCAATACTCACTCGCATGTGCTAGTTTCTGAGTCTAGTACGGTAAGACTCATTTCATACCATTAGCTACCCACTACACTTGCCTGCTGGAACATGAGGACATCTCCTCCTTCTTCTTCTTGTGTCTTGGGACGTCGTTCCGCTCGATAACTTTTACACCCACAAAACAGGAGTGGAGCATTTCCACCGGGATGCATATCTGCCCTGCATACCCAGGCACTCGCTGAATATGGTCTCGACATACTTCCTTTGGTTTAACCAAAGCTTCCTCTTTTCCCGAGTCTCTCTTAAGTGTCATGTCTTGAAAATACTAAGCTTTCATGACGACTCGAGATCCTTCATGCTTCAGATTTGAGAGCAAAGTTTTGAGATGTCTTCAAATCTTGGATAATTTCTTTGTCATTTCCAATCAGCATACACCTCATCCACATACAAGACCAAATAAATAAACAAGGTCACCAGAACAATTTCTGAAATAAACTTAAGAGTCCTCCTTTCTTCCGGTGAATCCAGGTCCCACGTATGTAGGTGTCAAAATGTGGTACCACATCCTTGGTGACCGTTCTAACCCATGCAGAGAACTTATTCAACCCGCACTGCAGCTCTTTCTGCCTTCACGTAAAGCCATCGATCCTGCTTTCTATGTAGATCTTCTCTTCTGAGATCCCCGTGAAGAAATTTTTGTCTTCACATCCATCCTCTGCTCTGTCTCAAAATCAAAATGCAAGACGAACAACAAAAGTAATCTAATAGAAGTAACCTTGTGCAACAAATGGAGAGAAAAATATCACCAAAATTAATTTTCGGCACCCGGGAATAACCTATTTTCTACCAGCCGAAGCACAGCATTTCTCCACCTTGCCTTCTACATTCATCTTCTTTAGCTAAACACATTTGCTCCCGAGGTGACCATTCCCGTACGACATCACCAAGCCAAATCTCTGTGCCTCATTTTTAAGTGCAAGGATGCCATTTCACAGCAGCACGGCCTACCTTCCGCGAGTTTTCCATCCTCTCGACCTATTGCCTCCCTAACAAGCCTGGGATCATCACCGGTCATAGTTAAGGAAAAACCTAAAGCAAAATCAGGATGGACATTCTCGCTTTCGTCAAGTTGCACTTCTTTCCTGAGTTGATCTTCTCACGCTGGAGTTTCGTGGCTGCGAGGTCTTCTTCTCGTTGTAGAGAGTCCGGTTCGTCCTCCTTTAGCTCAAAGCTCTGTCTTCTCGGGTTCCTTTGGTAGGAATTCATGCGCACAACATCTATCTGCCTCTTCCGAATACCACATCTCAACTGCAGACACCTTCACTTCGTTTTGCGGTTCCAAAGCTTGTAGCCTCTTTAAACCATCCCCATGCGACAAAGATGCACCTTTGCGCGTTGTGTCATCCCAACTTGGTCCTTTTCTCCTTTGGAACATGTACATATGCATCACATACAAATGCCCTTAGATGTGAAAAGAGAGGGTTTTTTACCGCCCATGCCTAATGTCGAGTCTTATCCTCCAACACCGATGAAAGACGATCCTCGTTAACCAAATATAATGCAGCACTCCACCGCCTCTGCTGCACTCCTTGTCCTAACCGTGCCAACACCGAGCATGATTCTTGCCTTTTCCATCGCGTTGTTTTGTTCATTCTTTTCTGCAACTCCATTTTGCTAGAGGTGTGCGAGGATTTTCTGTCAGTATGTGCACACTTCCTGCAAGAATCTTCAAAGTCCTTCTTAGCGTAACTCCCACCATTGTCTATCCTCAATGCCTTTATCTCTTCTTCTCCGTCAAGCTTTCCACACGTAGCCTGAGTATTTAAATTTGTCCAAAGACTTCAGAATTTCTTCCTCAAGAAAGTCTGTCCATGTATTCCTTCGAGAAGTCACCTTCATCGAATGAAACACAGTACACGAACTTTCGATGATGCATTTGAACCAGCACAGTCCAGACATCACCAATTTATGCACAAGTCTCAATATCTTGCTTTGCCCTCTTACTCAAAGGGAATCCTCACGACTGTAGCTACATATACACAATGTTCACAAAAATCGAAATCCAGAGAGAGAAATTAGACATACACGTCTACCATACCATTTCTATGCAAAAGTGTCTAAAGGCCCTTCTCTCCAATATGTCCAGGCACATTTCGAGTGCCATAATCACGGATCTTTTCTCCGAGACAGACGACCTCGGCTTTCCGTCCACATTCAGGAGCTCTAGACCTCATATGCCATCAATAACGGTGCTACCTTGTGACTTGTGCAGAAGTTCCATTACGAACTCCCCGCATTAATACCAAAGGTGTCCCACTGAATCCATCGCAGGTGCATCTTTCTGAGCGTCGTTTACACCGCATCATCGTCTTGCTTACAAGAATCAAAATCGTCAATGCCGATGCGGATGACAAAAACACCAAGAAGTGTTCTAATCCTTCCACCTTGCGCCTTCAACATCGACTTTCTACGTCGGACGACTCGCCTTCCTCTCATCCCCTAGGAAGGCATCACCACCGTCCTGTGTTCTGTACTTTCGCGTAGATCCACTCCCCATGAGGAAGGAAAGAGCGGAGATGCACCGATTCGATCAGCGATGACTCGTGGTCTACATGTGTGTTGAAGAAGAAGCCAAATACCTCCCCACCTTCATCCGAGGTGGTTTTTGCCTGTCTGTGAAGAGCACGTCATCGGTCTCTTTCCTTTCTCGAGAGCTTTAGATCCGTGCTCCTTTTTGTAGTGCCCTTCCTTTTCGCATTTTCAGACATACCTTTGCAAATTTCCAGGAGATTTAGATCTCCTCTAGATTTGGATCTCCCACTCGAAACACTTATTCTTGATTCTATTTTGAGACCTTTCACTTGTATAGATAAAGAGCATCTCCCGATGCGGCCCTCACATATTTCTCCAGTCTCGTTTCTCCGCACGAAAAGGCTGCGAGACAATGGCATCAAATTTCAAGGTATTTGTATTTCTCACCGACTGCAATAGCTCGACCGTCACGAGCTGCGTAGGAACACAGCAACCGATGCACTGTCTTCGTCCCGATGCGAATGTCAATAGATGACAGCTGACCTGCAGCCGCTACTGAAGGCGTTCGGATGCTCGTCCACCGAGTCTCCATCTACATCCTCGGGTTATGCGGCTTTTTCGGGAACAACTTATTCACCGGAGACTTAGATTGGTACAAATTCGAGTTTTTCCCACAAATTCTTCGATCGCCAGCTTCCCCGGACTACGTTCAACAATATTGAATCCGAGACACACAACCGTATTGTGCTCTTAGCCTTTCGATCCGGGTTTCTTCCCGCCCTTCATCCCGACATTACGTTTGTTTAGTACCGCGATCTACCGCAATCCACCGATCTTTATCCACCGCAGATCCTCCATCTTGAGCTTCCATAACTCAAAACTCGACCATTAAATTTCTCGATCTCCTATCTTTCCGCCGCTCACCATATTCTTTCACTCGCAAGAATCGATCCCATAGATCTCCCCCACCGAATAGGGTCTACCTGGGGCCCGAGCAAAAAAACCCCTCAAAGAAGAAAGGCATCACCTTAGTTTTGAAACACTTTCGAAACCAAATGTAGATTTTAACCCTAAACAGAAATTATCTACACACGAATCTTATAACGTAAAATAAACAATACTAAGAGAATAAAAACATAAAATAGATAAACACGGAGATTTTCCCCTCGGATCCCAAATCGGGACGACATGGCTTGATTTTTCATTATATTCCTTTTAGTGTTACAACACATATATATACATGTTTACAAAGCACACATAAACCCCAATCCATTAACCCTAGATTAGAACATAACCATAGTTCCCTCGACTGTACTCTACAAAAATACCAGGACGTAAAACCATCGTACCCCAAAACCATGTGCAAAATCATGCACAAAACTATGGGTGGGTCCGCCCTGCAGGTGGGTCCTGCAGACCAAACAGCCACCGGGCATTGCCCCGTACCCCAACAAAGTGGGGGCTGCCTCCCCCCTTAGTGACTCCCCCTCATCGCACTCTCGCACAACGTACGAGCGCGTGGGGCTAGTCGTGGAAAGAATATACACATACCCAACATGTAGCAGGATCATCGATAGTCCGGATCACAAAGCCTCGCATATTTCGACTCACCTTGTAGGTCTCCCGCACAAACGTAGCGAGCATTCTAGCTTCATATTTCTTGCCCACCTTCTCCAGAGGGTGTGGCCCTTATATAGGAATGTCTGTAATCTTATGGATCAATGCAGCATCAATAGGGATTATGTTCTGAATCCATAAGGAGTTATCGTGAATTAAGGTGAGCAACTACGGGGCCAACCAATTTGTGACGTTGTAATGGCCAAAATGGGGCATTCGTAGCAGATTCAAGAGTCCAGACCCAGCCAAGCCACAGACCCAGCGTTGAGGAACCATCGTGACTCCATCATTTGCATGGATTGTATTGAAGTACAACATGGGGGTCAACTCAGGGAGGGTTTCATAATCCGCCAAGTCATGATCATCAAATTGACCTCATGGAATCTTCCACAAGGATCACTGTGGACAGGGACTTGTCCTGGGGTTAGGGGGTTTACAGATAGGTGACCAAGCTATCCAAGTTCTTTTGCGTTCATGTGGATTTTCTACGTGGGCGAATGAAGGGAGGTAACCAATTGATCGGATTGGTGGGTAGGGCACCCTCCTACGCATCGTGATCCAGACGTGGTGCCGACAGGGACCTGGCATGCCTCGGAGAAGTCCTAGGCTTCCCGGTAGCCCATCTCGTAGCTTTTGGGGCTTTTCCTGAGCCTTGTTATTTCTCTTTCCCTTTCCTTGTGACCGGCGTAGAGGGTACTTCCTCCAGTTCAGACTCAACTTCCATTATCTCCTCAACGTCAAGCTCTATCGGGGCCGAAGGTTTGGTAGGGTTAGTGGCCATCATCCTCATGCAAAAAATGAATCTCGGCTTTGGGTGACTACTATCAGGCAGAGCAGGTTGACGAGACATGAGAGGGATAGTGCAGATACGAGAAATTTGATTGCTCAAGTTCTTCTGAGATAAGGATGATGAATGCAAGTTGTGCAAGTGAGACGGACCCCTTGGCTGAGCTATCCTGCTCCTTTTATAATACCCACAATCGTGTAATGGTAAGGTAAACTTTATCTGAGATGTATCCTCTAGGAAATGGTAAAAAATCCCCAAAATTCGTTCCATTAAATTCCCGGAGGCTGCTCCTTTTAATGGTAATTTTTGCTATTTACCAATTGTCACTCTTCCAACGACTAGTTTTAGCATCCCCTGTGTGCTTGGCCTACCTTCTATGCTTGGGTTAATCATCTGCGCATTCCCCCCCCCAACACAAGCTTGCTTCCTTGGTAACTTATAACCAAAGAAAAATTTTCTTGACATTCGGTATCCCAAGAGAACCTTACCTTCCTCGTAAGCAAGGTTTTAAGAGGGGCTATAGTCAGAGCATATTTCCGAACAAAATTCCTATAATAACTTGCGTGGCCGAGGATTAAATGTAGCTGTTTTTTTGTTGAAGGGGCTGCTGAATAGATGATAACTATGATTTATGTACCTATAGCCGGTGTAGGGTGAATTTTAATGCTACTTGTCTGTGGCCAAATTAGTTTGGTACCCATGCACAGCCCTGATTCAGAAGTAGCTTGTGGGTCAGCCTGACCTTGTTTTGGGGCTAGGCCGCAGTAGTCGATTATCCCTGGCTCCTTCGATTCCCTTGTGGGTAGTTCAAGTGCCATATACAGGTGTGATTTACTCCATGCTACTGTGTCAGTATCCTACAGAGCTACTGGGCTTTCGAATCGTAAGGTCAACATAGCGCGACACTCTTCCCAGTCCTGGAATGCTTCCTTCTGGGTGTCCCACCATTGCGTAGGTCCCTTACGCGGGGCTAGTTTAATGGCCCATAGCCTTTGTTCCCTTGGGACCGCAGCTTCGAATACTCTTAAGAATTCCCTAAAATTACCCGAACCGTCAAATTAAGGTAGTTCCCGTACCTCTGAGGAAAAGCAGTGGAAGTCTTTTGTGACCCAAAGACAACGCAGTTCAGAGACATCATGTAACCGATTCTGCCAATTCTCTATCTCCTCATCAGAATCAGAGAAGCATTCATTATCTTCCTCCCAGCAAAGTACTTCATCCACTATGGGGTTGACTGCATCTCGCGCATTTAACTTTTAGATATGGTCTTCATCCTCCTCCTTGGGTACTGGTTCAGTGTAGCGTTTACCTTCCACAGGGTCTAATGGTACTATCACCCTTGTGCTGTTATTTTCAAACACCATGCTTCTCTTTTTTAAGTTAATGATACCGCCCATGTCGATGGCCCAATCCAATCCTAATAGCGCAGGGTAGGGGTCTGCATCTTCTACAACCTAAATGACTTCAAAATTAGCCCGTTCCTTGACCCCTGTGATATCTACCATAATCTCTGATAGCCTCCCTAAAGTTACGATCTTCTGTTGATTAGCCATGCATAGCTGGATAGTGGACCATTCCAACTTTGGTTCGCCCATTTGTTGCCAAGTCTGTTTAAGTAACACATGTGTATCCGATCCTAGATCCAGAATAACCCGGTCCATATCGTAATCACCGATCTGTGTCGTCAATCGCATCTCCCTCCTAGTGTGTTTCTTATATCTATATATTTTGTGCACATCCCTAATATCTGGGGACATGGTAGGGCATGTTGCACAACTATATATTTATGCCTAAATATTTTGCACAGCTTTTGGGTTGTGCAGCAACTTCATATATGCCTGCAAGAAAGGTTTGACCTCCTCATTTGCCTTCAGGTTTGCAAGGAGTAGGGACATAGGTGCTTCTGTCCCAATAAAGTCCCTGTGAGCTGTTAGAAACGTTTCTCTTTCTTTGTCTAGGTCCAGCCCTTCTTGTTTTCTAACTACCTTATGGATCAGAGGTTTAGTTTCAACCTTCTCCCCAGTCATGCTAGTAGCCAATCCACTGCGCGTAACAACATTGATGCTTGGATCCTTATCTCGCAGCTCAACCTTAACCCTCTGCATATTCTATGTAGGTGGTAGCTACTTCTCCTGCATTTTTGCTATTAAGACTGGACAGTCTTATAGTGTATGGTCCACCTGTCTACAATACCTACAGGATTGTCTTGTAGGGTTCGGAAAATCCCTCGCAAAGTGCCCTATGTCTCCACAGTTATAGCAGATCAGTTGCTCGCGTCCTCGACCCGCGCTTCCTCCCCGACCTCCTCTGCCCCTAGCTGGGGAGCCACCAAAGCTTGCAGGAGACCTCGGTGGCGCAAGGTCTGATTTCACCCTATACAAGTTTCCTTGATCTATCATCAGATCATAAGTTTGACAGTTTTTCTCATCATGTCCTACCGACCGGTAGAATCTGCACCATTTTTGCTTCAGTTCCGAGACATACGCACCTAGCCGAGGGCAATGGTTCATATCATGCTTCCCTGCTACATGGCAGTCATCACACCATAACATAGATCTGCTTGAGCCTAGACACAATAGGTTGGGTTCTCCGCATGCTCCTGGACATAATGGACTAGGTCCTTCTGCCTGAATGTAATTTTCTAGTAGTGGGCACTGATCCTTCGCATGTCTAGATGCCTGACATCGTATGCACCATAGTTTTGCGCTAGCTCCTTTTCCCCATTCCTTCCATAGGTTCTAAATCTCCATGTGCATAGCTCTGAGCTTCTCCTGAATTTGCTATACTCCTACCGAAGTATCTTCTCTGGGCGCAGCTTCTAGTTTCATGGTTGCTTCCAAAGCTTTTTCCTGTTATTCGAAGGTTTGGTGGCCCATAGATATACGCAGGTGAGGTAGCAGCATAGTGATGAACCATTCTGTATGTTGTCTATCGTCATACTTAAATCCTCCTTCTTTTATTGCTTTCTTTAGTCTTTGATCAGCTTTCCATACAGACTCAACTTTTCCTTGCTTGAAATCTTTCACGTCTGCTATGATCTGAGAGTAAGACTTAGGTTTTTGGAACTGTTGTTTCAGAGCGTCCTTAATATCTTAAATGGATGCGCTTCTATTTTGAGATATGTATCGCATATACCAGTCCAAAGCTCTCTCTTCGAAGGCCAGGAATAGCTGTGCCCTTTTCACATTATCGCTTGCCACACCTTGCGCAGTCCATACTGAGTCTGCCACAAACCAAAATCGGTCCATGTCCTCATCTCCCACACCTTTGAAGGTAGCTAATTTCAGTTGCGCTGCCATATCTTCTTCTGGTGGGGTTTCGAGAAAGGTTTTACCCTTACGTGGTTCTGAAGGCGTTGTAGCTGGCGAGCTTTGCATAGCTACTCCTCTTAATGGGCTATATACATATCTATCCCCTTCTCGATTGGTTCGATAGTACTTACCACTCCGTGTTGTTCTTTCGTCCAGATTGGAGATCATTCAAACGTACCTACTCTACTTTTCTCCTCAGGCTTCCAATACTTTTCTTGGTATTACCCAATCCTCTTCTCAAAATTCTCTCGATCCTGGCAACGGAACCATTTGTTGGCATGAGGGGTCCTGACCCAGGTTCAGAGGTTAAGGTTTTCCAACAAACCCCTATACTACTGGCCCTTTTGGCAGTGACCTACTTGCGCAGGTCAAAGTCTCACCTGAAGTAGTATGGGTGGGTGCTGGAACTAGGTTTCCGCACCCTAAGAGAGGATAGGTAATCCAAGCAGAGCTATGTTTGGCTTTATAATGACTAGATCGCATATTCCAGAACCGGATCTATAGATCTCCTTCGCATCCATGTGTGCAAGGTCAACTACACTTGCTATACTTTAACAAACAATACACTCTTAAAGTAGTAGTGTAGTATTACAGTTATTCTTTGCATAAACATAACAGAACAAACCCATATCGACGGTTTGCGCAGTAGAAACACTTAACACATTTACTTTTGCAGCTTGACATAGAATATGCATAACATAACAACTATCAAAGATTCACATCAACAGTACAAATAGATTCAGTACTCAAAAAACCTTTCTCATTCATTAATCCTTCTGATCCCTCTTACAATACCCAAACCTGACCTGTGCACACAGCAGCAGGGTCCACACATAGCAGGACTTCGGATCTCCATGCACACAGCCAACAGGATTCCTTTCCCCAAAAACCCAAACAGATCTACTAAGCGACAATTTGCATTAAGATCTCATCATCTTCTTGCCTTATAATTCAAAATGTCCCTCTATTTATAATAATCTAGCCTAATCTTTCCTATGGCCTACACACCATGGTTTTTGAACACTAGGTCTACCCTTTGACCCATTACAATGATTTTGGGGCTTTGACCCACCCCAAAACCCCTGCACTAGACTAATTATACTCAAAAATATACAAAATCGGACCAGTTTCGCAACTTGTAGGAGACCTTGTTCCAACACCAAGCTAATGGGAATATTCAATTTTTTTTTATTTTTCTGTTTCATGAATAAAGGTGTAAGGGAGGATCATAAAATTCCTAAAACAGTAAATAAATCAATGCTACATGTGAACAAGATTAAAATCTGGGCTATCTAAATAAGCACCCTTAGGTGTGAAAGGGGTTGAATATTTTCACTGGGTCAACCATGACCAAGTCAAAAGCATTGTCTTGGAGGAGTGACCATCAATGAGGCACAGCGCAGTTTTAGTTGGAGGTGGCTCATGTGAAAGGAGCTATTTCATTGAGATGGTTTAGGGTTTTGCAAGCTCTCAAACTTATAAAAGGAAGAGGGTGGTAGCATGAGAAGGTTGTTGATGATATTGTATTTTTAGAGTATATTGTCTTTTTAGACATATCTCATTCTCCTTGCTGTTTAGCTGAGAATAGTGTTTTTTAGCATTGGGTGTTCCCGATCGGGAATCCACCTCTTTCCTTAAGAGGCCTCTTGGAATAGCATTGCATTTCTTGTCCACTATCTGGATGAAGTCCAAGCTTCTTCTTCCAACTACAATGTATATCTTATTGAGGGTTTGGTTGTCTTTGAAAGCTGCAGCAAGTGGAGGCTATATCTACTCAGATCTAGGCCATTCTAGTGCTCCTTTTCAGTGGGGAAGTTTTCTATCCCATTGGCAAGAGAGTATTGGACCATTGGAGCTACATTTTCATATCTTGGCAGTAGGCCAAACATGTTCCAGAGCCTACAGCGCAGTCTTGCTTCCAGAATTTCATTATTTGTGTGGGAATTGTTGCAGGGTATTTTGGCACACATTTTGGAGGATTGGTTTTCATGTGTTGGGGATCTGCCCTTCACATTTGAGATCCATTGGAGGAGATCTTCATATTGTATATTTTAGATTAGATCTGTATGTCACTTAATTTCTAAATATTTCTACAGATCTGTAGCATTAAATCTCAGATATACTCCTTTTACTTCATCTTTTGCTGAAAACCCCAAGGGGAAATTGAAGAAGAGCCTATCTAGTGTATGGATCTGATATAGATATAAATTTTTATACATAGATCTGCTCTAGATCTGAAGTGTAATCTACATCAGTTTCAGCCAATGAAAATAATGTTGTCAAGCTCTTTTATGTCATAATACATGGTTGTAGTACCTCATTTTGAGGATTTTCTTCCATAAAAGTCTTTTATTTCCTGTTGTACATCTCATGGGCTCTCTTGTGCATATATTTTGTTGATGTAAATATAAATTAAGAGCCTCCATATTGGCCTCCTGCTCTTACTTAGATGATCTATGTTATTTCTCTGCATAATTGTTTAATATTGCTGCAAACCCCATTTGGGAATATTACAAAATATCTCAATGCAATGTGCTTTCCCTGCAACACATTGGTGGTTTGGTACCCATGGCTCGCGACAAGTGAAACAAAGTTTTTTCTTCCTTATATTTCTTCTATCATTATCAAAATATGTCCTCTCCTAATTCTCCTTTGGACAAGAAGAAATATTTTGTTGAGAGGAAGCTTTGGTCTTGGGCAAGGCATGTTGAAAATCCCTAGCCTTCTCCATAGCTTCTTGGAGTTTAGTTGGTATAGTGGATTTCACCAACCCATGCAATGGTTCAACCATCCCATCAATAAACATGCATATTCTCCAGTTCATAGTGAGGTCAGATACCATGATTGAAAGCTTCAGAAACTCAGAGATATAAGTTTATAAATCTCCCAAATTCTTGAGCTTGGTGAGCCCAAAAAAATGAGCCTCCGGATCCTTGGGGTCAAATATCTCCACCAACCTCCTAGTGAAGTCTAGATATGAAGTGATACTAGCATGCCCAAGTGTAGATAACCCATGGAACCACCACTCATGAACCTCACCTTCTAGGTGCAGTGCTGCTATTTTGATAGCCTCCACCTTAGAAAATTTGTTGAATTGGAAATCAGTGTCCAACTTCTCTACCCAAGCCTTGGTTGTGCACTTGGGTGATCCATTATAAGAGGGAAAAAATAACCTGCCCAAACTGCGTTGTAGATCTGAATTATGCATATACCCTCTCTGTTTATGGTGATTGAAGGATCTCCTACCATCCTTGATCCGACAAAATTCCTGAAAGTTCAAATGTTCCTTGAATCTTTCGTTTTGAGATTCATATTCTACAAAATAATCACCAAGGGTTTCTTCCCTCAAGGGTATTCATGCAAATCCATAGCCTTCTCCATAGCTTCTTGGAGTGTAGTTGGTCTAGTGGATTTCACCAACCCATGCAATGGTTCAACCATCCCATCAATAAACATGCATATTCTCTAGCTCATATTGAGTTCAGATACCATGACTAAAATCTTTAGAAACTTAGAGATACAAGTTTCTAAATCTCCCAATTGCTTGAGCTTGGTGAGCCCAAAAAAATGAGCCTCCGGATCCTTGGGGTCAAATCTCTCCACCAATCTCCTCGTGAAGTCTGGATATGAAGTGATACTAGTATGCCCAAGTGGAGATAACCCATGGAACCACCATGCATGAGCCTCACCTTCTAGGTTTAGCGCTGCTATTTTGATAGACTCCACTTCAGAAACTCTGTTGAGTTGGAAAAAAGTGTCCAACTTCTCTACCCAAGCCTTGGTTGTGCACTTGGGTGATCCATCATAAGAGGGAAAAAAGAACCTGCCCAAACTGGGTTGTAGATCTGAATTATTCATATACCCTCTTTGTTTATGGTGATTGAAGGATCTCCTATCATCCTTGATCTAGCAGAATTCCTGAAAATTCAAATGTTCCTTGAATCTTCGGTTTTGAGATTCATATTCTACAAAATAATCACCAAGGGTTTCTTCCCTCAAGGGTCTTCCTTCCTCACCTTCCAAAGATAGGAATGTGGGCATAGTGGAGTGTTTTTAAGAATTCTATGTTTTTTTTTTCTCCCCCAAGTGTGAAGTGTCGGAGCTTTCTCCATGGTGAACCCTCCAGGGGATTCCTTCTGTCTTTCAAATCTCATCTCTTTGATATCTTTGGCAATGTCCTACATATTCTAAAGAAGGAGATTTTGGATCTCTCTCTCCTCCATGGCAGTAAATGTATTTTTTCCCACAAGCTGAGCCAAGATCAGAGCTCTGATACCACTGTAATATTCCTTCTTAGGAAAATCAACAATATAGGCACCAAAAATGCATTTTTCAAAAAATTGTGCTATAATAATGAAGAACGGCACATGGATTCATTATTTTATGTATTATAGCACCCAAATATAGAAGGGAATCAGAAAAAAAAAATCATTCTAGCTTAGTTAAACAGATCTCCCAAGCCCAATATAGCCCAAAAACATCAAAACCCCATGACTACTGCAACACAAAATTTCTAAAGCATGTGAAAGTACAGTTTAATGAGGGTTTATGCTAAATAAATATAGAAGCAAATAGATCTGATGATATATTACTCAAAGAGCTGAGAAAAAGGAGATCTAGTCTCTTTTACACAATCTCAAGACAACTCGGCAAGGGTTTCTTAGTAGGAGACACGATACAAAAGCATAATCTACAGATCTATGGCTGAATCACGTTGTCTGACTAAAGATCTGCATATATATATATATATATATATATATGGCTGAAAATAAAAATAAATGGCTAAAACATTTCCTTGTTAGATTTACGGGTGAAAGGCTGACCCTTTCACTAGGAAACTAGCTCATTAACAGGGGTTTTGACACTTGCACTGCAACACCATGAAAAATAATGCAGTTTCTCAAGAATACTGTGTTGTGGCTGAAGATGATTGCTTGGCCCAATGCTGGATAGTGGAAATGTAGCCCGGAATAATTCTTCAACAAGTCCTCCAAGGAAGAGTGGGGAATTCCCGCATGAGAATACCCTTGTACTAAATAGTACAGCAAACTCATCTAAACAAACAAAGCATGCAATAAGTCATAAGACTAAAACATAAAAAATATTCGGAATTCCTCTAATGGATACCATCCCTTCCCTTATATTCTTGGTGAGCTTCCCCACCCTTGGCCCCACTCATTTATGAGGTTACTTCCATGCAAAGACTCCTCCTCCAAAACTACATTGTTCCCACTAGCTCCACTCTCTTCTTTGGCAGCATTGTTGATTTGGTCAAACTTGATCTAGTCCACATGCATTTTCCCCTTTCATACCCAAGGTGACTTTATTTTTTCTACCTAAACTGATCCACATTCACACTGGAAGTGTTTTATTCCTACTAAAGAGATTTAAGGGTCTACCTACCCCATTTATTCTTCTAGACAGAAAATAGAGGTAACATATAATATTCCAACTATCAATAAGCTAATTAGGAATATTACAATTCCCATGTGAAGCTCCAAGCCCCAAGCTATCATCCACACAAAATGAATCACCCTCCAAAATGGTAATTCATTGAAAAACCCCTCCCAAATGCTCATGAGAGGCATCTCCCAAGTGCTCAAGTTAACCATATGGCTCACCTCATAAAGAAACAAGTGATCTACTATAGCAGCCATATAATTTCCAATGCTCCCCCTGAAGCATGAATCATAAGAAGTGTGGGGAATATTATTTCCACTCGGAAAATCCAGTCCATGTTTCATCCGTCCAATCATGCCAATGGCAATGAGAAGAATGTCATCATAATATGGCATCCAAATTAGAGATATAATGAGTGTTATGTACAATTTTGGATGGTGTCAATGGTCTCCCAAGTGGTCATAACGCAATTTTGCTGCCTGCTATCTTTGATCATCATATGGAAAGTTGTCTCCCAACCACTTGTTGGTTGTGCATGTTTGCTCATCTACTAGAAGGTAGTAAATGGAATTGTGTGTCAAATGAGCACACTAAGAATAGAACAACACTTACCCAAAGCCATAAAAGAAATGGCTTCTTCCATCATTGATGTTGGTCTTAGATAGACCATGAAGCCCAAATAGAAACTTTCCCTCTTGTGGAGAAATGCGTTGTACATAAATGGCAAGAGAATGCAAATATTTTGTTAGGTGATCAATAAGTGTAAAAACACAACTCTTAGCATACATTGTGAGTAGGCTGAAAATGAGGTCCATGGATGAGACCTCCCATGAGAATCTACTCATAGTGGTCTAAAATGTGAAGTGATACATCCTCCCCTTAGAACACTCCATCAATAGGTACATACTCCCAAGTGACAGCGATGTTCTCCTTTATAATAATGCTCCTTTCATATCACAACTCCATCCTTTGACATGCCAAATGCCAAAGTAACATACCATAATGCTGCTATATACGGGAGACTCCTTCCTATGTGGAAGTACCTCCTGATTCTCCAAAGCTAAGGAGTAGCCCCTTTGCACCATGATTTTGCCACCATCTACTCTTGAAACATCATGCAAGGTATGGGAGAAAATCAACCCATACTCTCCCAAGAGTAACCAAAGCAACAATAACCTTTGCTTCCTCCTCTTCTCATCATCATACAATTCATGGAGTAACATCATGATGGTTGACTTGTAGAATGCCCCATACAACCAAATCTTCTGCTGCCATAACATATGGGTGTCATGCAATGACCCAAACCATAAAATACCTTTTGAAAGATGTTATGTCATGTGATGTACAAACTCTTTCAAGAGTAGCCAGCACAGCCATGCCTCTTGTTTCCCTATGTCATAGATTTTCAAGTGGCTCACCAACCCCTTGCTCACCATTCACACCCATTCATCCAAATGTCGGTGTCTCCTACCATGCTTCAATTTGGTATTCCTCCAATGGATAATACCACCCTCACACATCAAATCACTATATTTGCACTTCATGAGATGTTGAAGTGAAACCTCCTGGAGATCTCCACATGAAGACAACTCATCCATTACCATGTTGAATCCATAAGGATTCAAATATGTTGAAGGTAAAGACTTTTCATTGAGCTGTGAAGTGCTCATCATGAAGGATCCATCATAGTAATGGGAGATAAGATGTATCTCATCAACCATATGCCTATCCAATGTTACACAAGTGTAATGGTCATCAGAATGTCCCAATAATAGTTGGTCCCCCAAATCATCACTGTTGCTCAATGATAGCATTGTTGATCTTCGTGATGGTACATATGATGTCTCATGATCATGCACAATGCTGAACAAATAGTTCTGCATTGGATTGATTAGGAATATTTTCATCCTACCCTCAAAAACTCTACACTCCAACCCAAAGTATTGTGTGTATCTCATTAATGAGATACCAAGATGAATATACAGCTCCTCCTTGAACCAGTCAAGGGTGCTCTGGGAAGTGATAGTCTGCTGCTCCAAATCAACAGTGTGATTTGACCCTAGGTCATGCAATTTCCCTGATGGCATTTCCCCACAACTCTCCATATGATGTACTGAAATAACATGGGGTGGAATTGTTTTCATAACTTGGTTAATCTGATCCTCAGGAACATCTTGTACTGCTACAAGGGTTCCTCCTACCGGTGCGATGACTCCTCCAACTATTGGTGATGATAATGGTTGCTCCTCTACTGCTGCACCAGCGCTGGTATAAGTCTCCTCCTCTTCATGCATCTCTTGAATAATGCATGGGACTCTAAGTGTCAAGATATTAAGACCACTTTGCAAGGATGAAAGTGTTCCTTCTCCTGATGCAATTACTCCTACAGTAAGTGGTGGTGGAAGTTTATTTTCCTCCAGTTTCTTCTTGTCAAACTTCTTGATAAACCTTTGAGTAAAATTTTCATAAGAAGTCATTCTTGCATGACTCAAATGGTTGAACCACCAATTGTTTGCTTCACCCTCAAGGTGCAGTGCTGCAATCTCAACAGCTTCTTTTTCTGCTACTGGATGTAGCAAGAAGAATGCATCTAACTTCTTCCTCCAATCCCTTATTGTGCTTGTGTATGACCCATCAAATGTAGACAATAGATATCGATTGTTTCTTTTTCTTCTACTGTTGCTACAAGGTCTCCTCTCTTCTTTGATCTAAATGAACTTCTGGAGAGTTATATTCTCCTTGAAATCCCTTGATTGAGATTTTTACTCTGTAAGATAGTCACTTAGAGCCTCATGATCTGAGTTTCCTCCATCTCCATGCCTTTCACCTTCCTCTTCAAAGAAAGTGGACATAGTATATTGCTTTGGAGCTCTATGCAATACCAGATTCTTTTGTTGTTGATAGGAAGTGCTTGTACCTTCCTCATCTTGAAACCTTCTTGAGGTCTCATTTCATCTCTCCCTTTTCATTTGCTTGACCTCTTTGGAGAGGTCCTTCATAGATCTAAAAAGAAATGAGGCAAAACGCATTCCCTCCATCATTATAGATCTCTTCTTCTTGTGTCATGAGATGTATTTCCCACAAGCTAAGCTAGATATCATGCTCTGATATGACTGTAATATTCCAAAATGGAAAATACGAGAATATAGAACATTTACATCATTCCAAATAAAGTAAAACAAGGATATAAAAAAAATCTGGAAAATGTCGGAATATTTGCTGCAACTTCAAGAAATTATAACCATGAGCATAAAATTGCTGAATAATATCATTAAGAATCATCAACAATGTAAGTACACAGTGCTCCAAAAATGGATGCACTCAAGACACAATATGGCTAAAATACACCAAAGAAATCTAGCACTGGAAGTATAACTATTGTTGTTGGAAATTGATGCTACTATGAAGAATATATATGTGCGAGAGGTTGCTGGAGTGCTTAGAATGATTTGGTATTTTAACCATGGATTCTACTTGAAAAACCTAGAAAAACCCATAAATGGTTTGGCCGGATTCTAAGTTTGGATTTTCGACCCTTTTTGGGTTACCCACTACACCCCTGCTGACTGACTTACGCACTCCCTGGGGATGACTTCTGATATGGGGTTGAATGAATGATCTATCAACTGAAACAGCACCCAATCAACTCAATAGATGAAGGGATGATCCCTTCTCTGGAAAATAGGGTCAAGAACTTGGGTACTTGACCTCCCACTGCAACTAAACTGCACTGTGAGAGAATGTTTTTGCTTTGCCTAATTCCGAATGGTGGAATAAATCTCTAATAGCCTCCTCACTAGCCTCTTGGACGAAGGACTTCTCCCTCCACTGGAAAACAAGCTCAGAAATTGGGTTTCTCAACCCTCCACTACTACAACCCTGCAACACAACACAATCCTGAAGGAGATTGCGCTGAGAATAATGGCTGAAGCTTAGCCAAATTCTAGATGGTAGAAATTATGTTAAATATACCTATCCTGAGTGGGCACTCAAATTCCCTCGAGGATGAGGGTGGGATTTCCTCTCGAAAACACCCTTGTACTAAACAGCACAACAGACTTAGCTAAACAGCTGAAGAGTGCAAATAGTCATACAAGACCACAAAATCAGTAATCCAAATCATGTCTTCTATGGATTCCATCCTCTTCCTTTTATGCTTGGTGAGCATCCTCACCCTAGGTCCCACTCATTAAAGGAGTTACTCTCATGCATACACTCCTTCTTAATGACTATTTTTTCCTCCAATAATCCTCCACTATCTCCATAACATCATTGTTGATTTGGTCAACATTGACCTTGTCCACATGCTTTAGCCCTTGTTCACACCTCCAAGTGCTTTATTCAGCTAATACAATGATCTATATTCACGTGAGAAGTGGTTTTATTCCTACTAAAGAGATTTATGGGTCTACCTACCCACTTATTCATCTATCTAAATGACAAAAGAAAAAATTAATATTCCAATTAGCTGCAAGCTAATTTTGGAATATTACATGCTACCCTTAATGTACTTTATCACTAATTGAAACTGCTATAGAAACCCCACCCTCTTGTAATATTTTTTTTGTTGTAGCTTATTTTGGGCATGTAGGTACTATAATGGTTAGTGACATATGTGGATTACTATTTCATCTTCCATCACATATTGTTTCCACTTCTTTACATATTGCACTAATACATAGAGGTCCTTGTCATAGGTAGGGTAGTTGAGAATTTCCACATGAAATAATTCAGAGTGGTAGCATATAGGCCTTCCTCCCCGCATCAAGACCATCTCCATAACATACCCACTTGCATCTGTATTTACTTTGAATGTTTTCTACAAGTTTGGTGATAAAAACTATAATGATTTACTAATATTCTTATTTAACTCTTCAAATGCCCTCTTTCCCCACTAAAAAATATTTCCATTCATTGTGATGGCATGGAGTGGTATTGGTACTATAAAAAATGAGTCTAAGAATTTCCTCAGGTACTATACTATCAAATGAAACTCCTAACCTCAAAATCATTAATAAGCATCAGCCACTTCATGATTTCCTCCATCTTAGAAGGATCTATATTCATCTCTCCCCCATCTATCACATATCCCAGATACACCATATATTATTGTGCAAACTCATGCTTCTTGATATTTTCTAGTAGTTGGTCTTATTTAGTGTATTTATAACTTGCATCAAATGTAAGGTGTGCTCTTCGTAGGTATCACTACATACTATAATATCATCCAAATAGGCAATAACAAATGAATCTATAAAATACTGCAATATATCATTCATTAACATGATACATGAATTTGGTACATTTCATAGGCCAAATGACATTACTATCCACTCATATAAACCTTTCATGGTTTTGAAGGTTATCTTCTAGGTATCTTCTTTTATAACCCAGACATGGTGATCTATTAACTTTAAGTACAAGTTGGAAAAGTATTTGGATTACTGCAATTGATCCAATAGATCATATATCATGGGTAGCGGATACTTGTTCTTAATATTAAGTTTGTTCTTGTTATTAATACACATCCACTAAGTCCCATCATTATTTGGTACAATGATGATGGGTGACCCACATGGTGAGGTACTTGGTTGAAAAAAACCCTGTTTCAGAACCTACTTCAACTGCTTCTTCGCCTCACTTACTTCTACCCAATGTTTGGTAATGGATATTCCAACAAAAGTTGGATCTCATTTTAAAAATCCCTCTTGGACAATAGCCCTTTTAGCTCTTAGAACACACCTTTGTGTGCTTGTAGAAATTTTTCTAGTTTCTATTTATGTTCCTTAGTACACCACTCCATGGGTGAGTTTACTCTCAATGACTTTTCTACAGACTAGTTTTCTCTTAAAAATAGTAAAACATACTTCTTTCTAGGAATAATCATTTTCTTGGCTTAGTTGGAACTTACCAATGAAATTTTAGACACGCCTTTCTATGCATTGATGGTAAAGGATTTTTCATCCTTGATGAGGTAGTACTGGTTGGATATCCTCATGAATATTTCATCTTACATATTCATATAGGTACTTCCAAACATCACTTCACGTACATCAAGGGTAACAAAATATATTCCTAATTCATCAATAAAATCAAAATAAATAGCAAATATAATTTATCACCATATGGTTATATTTATTTTCACATCCTTATTTAACCTTACCAAAGGATATGGGCTTGTATGATCACAAAATTATATTCCCAATTTGTTCACCATCTCTACTACAATGAGATTTATTTGTGACATTGAATCGAATAGAGCATCCTTTTTTGTCTTCTTAACCTATATCTTTATTTGGAAGAGTCTAGTAATTTCATTATTTTTTGTTGCTAAAGGCTACTTTGATTCAACCCCTTCTACATTGATTTACAAGCAATATTCTCGTCCATGTTTGAGCTTCTTTCCACTTGATTCCTTGGATTTGTGGCCATGAGATTTTTTTTTTAGCATCTTTCTTGCATTTCCTTCGTTTGAGCTATGAACTTCCAACACTTCTCCCATGTATGTCCATTAATGTTACAGTGGTTGTAGTGGTTGCTAGTATCTTTTCACTTATGTGTTGTGGTTGCTTTTTTTCTTCATTTCTTCATTTCCACTTCTTCTTCCCCTCCTTAGAAGCTTCCTAATGCTCCTTATGCTCTGAACAACCTAATTTCCTTTTATTTTTTCCTATGTTCTCTAGGTATGGTGTTGTTGAAGCCTTGAAATTCCGTTGCAACAACATGGGGGAAAACCATTCGGTCCAGACCTTAGATCAAGTCCTTTTCTGTTTGGTGTAGTGGCTCTGACTGGGAATAAAGAGACCAGTTTCCCAATAAGGATAATGAGGGTGTGTTTTCTTATAACATGCAAATGGAAAAATGATTTAATCTATCATATGCACTGACTAAATATCTATTCTACTATATACCTGAGAGTATTCATGCTTTAATGTGATATAGAAAGATATCTTTCAATAATTGGTAATGAAGATTATTCAATAGTTGAAAGAGATAAAAATTATGTAAAAATTATTATTTTGACAAAATATTTTAATCAAAACAATCGTGAGATATATATCGCATTCATAAGTTTGATCATATATGAGATAAGAAACCATAGTTAAACATCAATACAAAATTGCATTTAACATTTACTTATGATAACAGATTTTATATATAATACAAATAAAATATGAATGTCAATTCAAGAAGTAAAACTTAACATAATGTGTGGAAATATCATATATACGAAGTCCTACTCATTCAAATCGACAGTAGTACCTGCTCCTCTTCACGTCAAAGAAATTCAAAGAGTAAAAAAGTGAAACTTCAGTTACATAGCTTCAATATTGAAAGAAAACAGACTCTTGTTCCATTAATTCATCAAAGCATTCACAAACATACAAAAGCGCATTCCTTTGTAAATGTTTTTTGAAAAATTTCTGGACCCTTATCTAAATGCATGAGAAGGGTTTAAATACTAAACTAAATATGTCAAAAATATATTATTACATAAAAATTTGAGATTTCAAACAACCGTCCTCGCAATAATTAAACTAAACTAAAATCTAGAAATAAAGATACCAATATTTCTTAAGTGGGCTGATCTTATTTTGTCATTTGATCTCTGAGGTGGCAGATATCCACCATCAGCTTCAACTGAGTTGGTTGTGTGATCCTGGATCTGAAATCGCCTTTAAACACGACATTTGAAATTGTTGGAAACGATTTCCTAGTAGAATCAATCAAGGATTGTAGATTCATGCACTGGTGATGTGGTTTGATTAAGAAGCTCCAGTAATTTCCTTGATCTAACTTGGTTACCTTCTTGATAGCTTCAACCTATGTCTCTATGCTTTCCTTCCACTTTGTTTCCAATATTTTGAGTTCTGGGATTACTTCGGTTGTATATTCTTTAATAAGTTTGGAATTTAAAAGTTTTCCATTAACAAACTCAATGATCTCATTTACTAAATTTGTTGCCTTTGATGTTTCCTTCTCTGCCTATATTAACTGCATTTCCTAGTCTTTAAATAAAATATCTTTGTGAAACTTATCAATTTTGGGAGATCGACTTTCTTTCCTATATCAGATTCTTACCATAGGATGAATTCTTAAATTTTCTTTTGAATCTTTTCACATTCCAGTCTTTTGTTCGCCACTTGTTGAATCAAAATTTTACTTGTTTCACAATATGAACTGGTAGCTGAGATTTGCTGACAAAATGTCTCCTGCTTTTGCTTCAATTTTGCATTCCATTCAAGTGCCTATTTTATAAAAAAATTTGTTTGAGGCTATATTTTAAGCTTATCCATCACTACCTCTATCTGTGTATCCTTCTTAGAAATACGTACTTGATTCTGCAACTTTAATATTTCAAATTCTTTCTGTAACTATGTCATTTTCATCTCAACTTGCTTATTGGCATTGAGCTTTTCTTGTTCTAGTTGTATTTCTAATTCTTTAACTTTATCTTCCTTTTGTTTGAGTAGAAGTTTCACTTATGTTGCTTTGTCAATAATGGTAGTTGCATATGCACCTGCAAACTGTGACAGTTTGGTAAGATGTTATGTAGGATTAGCAAAAGAGTCTTTCTAGACAACATCTACTGATTCATTATTAAGAGCAGTCATTGTTTCATCAACTCTTATTCTTTTCCTCTTCTTTACTACAACTTTATGATTTGGGTTGTAGAAAACACCTAGTGGAGGTATTTCCTCAATATTTAAAATGACTTCTTCTATTGGGTAGGACGGAATGATCTCTTGTTCTTGAGACTCTAGCATCTGTTGAAGTGCCATTGTTGTTTCTGCTTATTTCTGAGTTTGCTCAGGATTTTTGACTAAAGCACTGTAGACACCACTCTATGTTTAAATTTTGTAATTGAGGTTTCATTGTTGCTCGGGTGTATGAACATGTTGAACTTCTTTTTAATATGATTTTAATAGTTCATATCAATTGCTTTGATTACATTTTCAATTATCTTCTCAGGTATTTCATTTTTACTTTCAGATTCATTATCAGAATTATCTGAACTCTGAGACTGGTGTTGTGAATGATCTGAATCTCGAATTGATTTTTCTTGTGACTCATCTTCTAACATATTTTTTTCTTCATCATCTGAAATTATGTTGGGAGTTGGACTTCTGACATCTTCCATTAGTAACAAGTCCAATGGGACTGTTTATAATCTCTTGTTTCTATATTCATGAAAAGCTTTAAGGTCTGCTACACTGATCTTATTGGTTGCCATTTTTAACCCATCTACAAATTTCTCTACTCCTTCAAATAAATCATCAAACATATCCCTTTCATTCATGAAAGGTTTGAGTTTAAGATTAGTGGTAAAATTTTGGACCACGTTATTAGGATCTTATTGTCTCCCTAGCATTAAAGCCAAATTCAATGAAGAATGTTTGAGATTTCTTTCACTGCATGACCTATGTCAAAAAGGGAAAATGTACCACACTGTAATGGGAATGTAGGCCATATGGCTTTCTTAGAATCTCTGAGCTGCTTATTTAAACCGTTTACAAGAGTTTGATATGCAATTTCTCTAGCCAAGAGTTTATCTGGAACATAGTAGGGTAGAACATGAGGGGGAGAAAGACTCCCAAAAACTCTGAAATAAGTAAAATTTTCCTCTCCAAACCATCTGGTCACAGGTAAAATATCTACACTATCTTCTTTATAAATTCTTGGAGCTCTCTCATTAAAAATGGTTTGATGAATGGGCAACATAACTCCATAACAAATCTTGTAGAAATGTAAATGAAATTCAGACTCCCACGAGGCCTTATGATAAATATGAATAGGGTTAGAGTCTTTTCTAGTCCATTTCCAGCACATAATAGGAAGGTTTGAGAAGAAACATATAGCATCCATGATATATGCGCTCATGTAAAAAGGAGGAATTGTCCTAGTCGAAAAGACTATTTGTTCTGTAATCCATAATGGTTTTGGCCAAATTATCAGATAAATTGTTTTCCCAATTCATGATAGTAGAATTGATTACTGCTTCAATTAAAGGAACCCATTCAGTGGAAAATTTAGTGGTATCAGGTCTAGAAAATAATCTACACAACATTCCTGCTACAAAACAGTAAGGTGATTGCAATTTCGTTATCGGGTACATACTGAGTTTGTCCCGCTTTAACTTTCCTTGATCTTCCTTCCATACTTTCACCACCTTCATTAGGTATTGATTATTTTTTGTAAAGCTTTCCAAGAAAGCTTTATCATAAATTTTCCGTGGCGTAGGCAGATGATACATTGTTCGCAAATCCTTGGTGGTGAATGAACCCATGTTCTCCATTTTGGAATTCTTGAATGTTCTGTCTGCAATATTGAGATTTTCGATGACCCATTTTACCATATCAGTGTATGGTAAGATCTTTGGCCTTGCAAATATCCTATGTAGAAATTAACATGCAACTTCGAAGTAAGAAGGTTGTGATGAAATAGCCTCATCCAACATTGTTATTTTCTTTAATTCTCTTGGATGTTGTCCTTCAAACAGATTATACATGGCTTCCCATGAAGAAATTCCACTATCCTTAATGCACGTAGTGTCTGAAAATAGTGGAGGCATGTTTGTAACTTCAAAAGTGGATGCTTGGGCAACTGATTTGTCTTTCTTTGTCATTTCTATTGATATCGCTCTCTTAGGTGATTTCCTGAATTCAAACAAGACAAGTAAATTCAAATTTGAGATGAGAAGAGAAAAGGACAAAGAATAGATTTAAATCAACACATATCAAAAATCCGACGTTTTAATTTAAAACACACTTTAATAAAGATATCAATCTTTTTGAACCCTGTACCCATTGAATGTCATTAATAACACTTTAATCAGCCATATATTTTACATGTTTTACACAATATCTCCAATCCAACAACCTAAATCATTAGATCTTATTAACGGATCGATTGATTAAGGATCACTTCAAGTTATTTAGTAATAAATGTTAAAGCACAAATCACAAATTTTACCAACATCAATACTATATGTTTTTTACAGCAGATGAATGTGAAATGCGATCTGCGCAAATCGCACATCGCACTTTATCATGGCAAATGTTAATTTTTCATTTGGTTTGATGTTGCAGAGTGCCATATGCGCTAAAAACTCAAAGCATTGTTCTTTATCAGATTTTGTGGATACGCTTCGTTGTTCGTTTATTATCTTATCAGGTGTGACTTATCGCAATTCCTTTTGAAATGATATAATTTTGTCTTTTAAGGAGGTGCGACACAATCATATAACTTTAAGGGTTTTTTAATTTTTTCAACGGGGAAATTCATATATTTCAAAAAGAATGGAGCGCTTATCGCAATTCACAATTATTATTTGTGTTTTAACTTTTTTCAACTTGTGAACTGTGTGATTTGTGCTAAGCGCAATGAAATCAAAGTGAAAGTAACATGCCTTTTATTCCTAAAGTTTAAAACTTAACGCTAAATGAAATAATTTTTTCTTAAACTCTATTTATTTTTTAAAGGGTCCCTATTTATTCTAAATATATATTAAAGTTATTAAGGTCCCTATTGGCTTGTTAACCAAATATTGACAATTCCATTCACCGATTGTAACTAAAGTGATCAAGATGGCTCTTGATGAGACCCCTTGAGTTTTGATATAATCTCAAGTAATTACCCTGTTTTGGTAGACAGTATTGGTAATGTCAGTTTAACTATTTTCCTATGAACATGGTAAAAAAGCTCATGATGAGACTTATTATCTTCTAATATTTAGCATATTTTCTTGAATTACATTCTGAAAATTGAAAATTTTGCTGGATGGGGTGAATCATTGGTCCTTTTGAGGATTCTGGATGATAATTTTAGAGTTTAAGATTGCTTATCTATAAAGATTCTTTACTATGTTAAAGATTATTTTCTTGACTGATAGTAGAGTAACCATACTTTATAAAAGTGATAGTTTATCAAAGAATAAATAACTTCAGCGAAATCAAATCTATTTGAGATTCAAAATTTTCAATTATTTCCTTAAAAATTCTTATTTCTATAAGTGATAAATCAAAAATATTCTCTGAGATATTTATTTGAAAATCAAAAAATAAATACCATTCAAATTTTATTTTCCTAAGAAAATAAAAGACAATAATATACAGGGAATAGAAGGGGTTACCTCCTATGAAAAGTATTTCTTTAAAATTTTCCCATTAACAGGAAAAGAATCTCTTTATCTTGATAGATCTTGTAATAAAAACGTTGATGGGTCTATTTCTTCTATGATTGAAATGGTCCAAGCTACATTCTTTGGAATTTGGTATGTTTACCTTTTTCCTCATGTGCCTTATCCCATTTTAGTACCAGATCACCAATTTTAAATGTTTTTGGAGTGACAGAAGTTGTATCAAATGAAGCTTTTTAACTAACTATTGATGATGTGCCTGAGTAACTTTATCTTTTTCTCTTTCCTCTTCAAGTTTAAGAATTTGGAATTGTCTTACTTGCAAAGAAGAAGAGGGTTATTCATCAATAAATTGGACCAGGGCAAGAGAATGAATAACTACATTAGTAGGAAGGACAGATTCTTTCTCATAAAAAAATATTAAATGGAGGAGTGCCAATGGAGGCCTTCTTAGTTATTCAATCTACCAAAAGAGAAAATGTTAATGATTTGTGCCAATTTATTTGATTCTGGTCAACAATTCGTTTAATGATTCTAATAAGTTTTTTATTTGTTGATTCTGCTAGACTATTTCCTTAAGGATAATAGTTAGCAGAATAAGTTTAAAACCTCTTTTAATGGAAAATTCCACCATAGTAGCTCCTGATAAATAAGATACATTGTCAAACATCAAAGTAGTTGGTAAAAAAAATCTAGTTATGATAAACTGATCAATGAACTCAATAATATTCTCATAGTTGGCTACTTTTAGTGGAATTTCTTCCACCCATTTATTAAAATAATCAGTAGCTGTGAGGATGTATTTATGTTGTTTGGAAGAGTTAGGAACGATTTCACTAATTGTATCTAATCCCCATTGCTCGAATGGTTTTTCGATATTAACTGGTTGTAATGGAAAAGTTGGTTTCCTTTGTCTTACAGATGCACTTTGGTAGACTTTGTATTTCCTCACATAATCATGAACGTCTTTGAATAGTGTTGGCCAATAGTAACCTGCATGTAGGATTTTATGTTATGTTGTATTTCCTCCAAAATTTCCTCCAGCTGGTCCATCGTGGAGTTCCTACAAAACTTTCTCTACTTCATTTTTCTCTAAGCATCGTAATAACACAAAATCAAAGTTCATTCTAAACAATACATCTTTGATCATTTCGTATTGTTTAGATTTCAATCTTAAAGCACACTTTGTTTTATAACTGAGCTACGTGGGGTCATATCCATTTTTCAAATAAAAATTCAGATCATCATATTGAGACTGAGCATTGTTAAGGCTTACCTAAGACACGTGTATATCATTACCTAGATCTGCTTCTGATGATAAACGGGGTGCTCCTGTTAGCATTCTGCAAAAACCTTTACCTCTAATAATTTTAGAAGGTCTAATTTCTACATCATATTCTTGTAAATTGTTTACCCAGTTAGCCCTTTTCTCTCCTACTTCTCTTTGCATTAACAATTTCCTTACTGCAGAGAATGGAACTATTATCTTGGTGTGATTTTTGAGAATAAATGGTCTAAAATGCTTTATTGGTTTGAAGACAACAAATTCTTGTTTTTCAACAGATGAATAGTTTAGTTTTGCACCTTGCAAATTGGAACTAAAAAATGATATTGGTGCTTCAATTTGCTGGTCATTGAGCTATGTAAAAACAGCAGCATAGGATGTATCCTATGGGAATGTATATAAAGTGAAAGGATTAAGAAAATTATGAGTATTCAAGAATGGGGTATTGAAAATTTATTGTTTTATTAAATCAAAAAGCTTCCCTTTCATTATGCCCCCACTTGAAGATTGAATTTTTCTTAATCATTGTTTGTAAAGGCAAAACTATCTGCGAAAAGTCAAGGACAAATCTCTTTACAAAATTTATCTGTCCAAGAAATGAGTGCATGGTTTTCTTATTATGAGGTAAATGAATCCTTTTAATTTCTTTTATTCTTTCAAGATTGATATAAATACCATTTTTGGACACGATGAATCCTAAAAATTTTCCTTCATCTAAAGAAAAGTATGAATTTTTTGGGTTAAGTGAAATTCCATACTTTTTTCATCGCTCAAATACTTTTTTTAGGTCATTCACATGATTGGTTCTTTGTCTATAAAATACTGTGATGTCATCTAAATAAATAACCACTGATTTGTTAATGAGTCCTCTAAAAATTGTGTCTATGGCTCTTTGGAAAGTGGCACCTCCATTGATTAACACGAATGGCATATTTTGATAGGCATAATTTCTCCACTTAGTCCTGAATGTGGTTTTAATCTGTGATATGGGTGAACCGGGATTTGGTTATATGCTAAAACCCCATCTAGAAAATACATAAGTTCAAAATTGGCTACATTTTGCAGTACTTGTTCGATGGTTGGTTATGGAAAATTGTCCTTCTGACATGATTTATTTAAATTTCTAAAATCAATGCAAATCCTGATGTCACCATTTTTCTTCCCGACAAGAACCAAATTTTATACCCACTTTGAATGTCTAACGGGAAAGATAATTTTAGCTTTAAGGAGCTCATTCAACTCTGATTTGATCTGAATTTCAAGTTTAGGATGAATCTTCCTTAACTTCTATTGCACAGGTTTCTCGTTTGAAATCATAGGGATAATATGTTGAATAAAAAAAGTATCATATGTTTTGAGATCAGTATAATCCCAAGAAAAAAAGGCTTTTGTAGGTCCTTAATAAATTGAAAAACGATACTCTTTCTTCAGAAGACAGACCAAGACCTAAGTTGACATTTTGTGGTTTATCATCGATTCCAAGATTTACTAGCTCAAATCTTAAATTTGAACTTTGAGTTTTAGAATTAGTAACTCTCTTGAACCTATATTTTAAATTATAAAGGTCTTAAAGTTTGAAAACTGACTTTGATATTGGATTTTCATCCTGGTATTCCTTTATCTGAATTTCATGTTTATTCTCATCTAGAATTTGATTATCATAATATCCTTCAGATGTGAGGAAATATATGATATCAGAATCTTGATTAAAGACTCTCCAATTAGTAATATTACCAAGAACAAATGGTCTAGAAATAAACTCAATAGAAAACCTATTGGGACTAAATTCTTGAGATGGAATTAATTTCAATGCTACATTGGCTAATAAATCTACACTAGCACTTTTTATTCTAGGTACAAAGGAGATGTTAAAAGCTAATAAATGAGAATTCAAATCCTAGACTAATGACTGCTAATGTTTAAGATGTCCAGAATGACAATGGATACTATGTCTTACTTGTTTGATAATGATTTCTGAATCTCCAAATACTTGCAGATGTTTAATGCCAAGTTCAATTTCTTTATACAAACCTTGAATTAGTGCTTCATATTCTGTTTTGTTGTTTGTGCAGTCGAATTCAAGTCTGTAGGCTAGCATAGTATTTTCTCCTTCGGTACTTATTAAAATACAGCTAGCTCCTGCACCATCTTCTAATTTAGAACCATCAAAATAAAGAATTAACTACTCGTCTATTTACAAAAATATTTACATTTAGAAGTGTGTTTGGGAAAAAATTTCAATTTGAGAGATAATCGCATTATCAAATAAGGTGATGGTTTAGCATGGAAGTTTCCACGAAATGATTCTTCCGAGTAATTTCCAATAATATTATTATTGAATGCTATTGGCTCATTGATTCCTTCAAGAATATTAATTGTATGTTTCATCAATTTCTCATGGTCTACTCGAATTTGGTTCAGCTTTCTGTTGTAGGGAAGCCACATGTGTGACTAGTATGTTGCGAAATATCCATGAAGTTTCTCAAACCAGTCCCTGCTCAATACTAAACCATAAAATTCAGGAATATCAACTACCAAAATATCAATTATATGGGAAACTTTAGGGTTTGATGATAATTTAATGGAAACATAATTTATTTCTCCTACAACCTCCACTTTTGTTCTCTCGATTTGTACTATATGAATAGGATAATTTTGAGGATTTATGTTCAATTTAGCACATACTGATTTCGGCATGATATTAGAGGAAGCCCCTAAATCAATTAAGCAATTATGGACATTATTATTAAATATCTCATAGGTTAAGAGAAACGGAAGGGTATGAGAGGTGGATCAATCACCTATCATAATAATATGTATGGAAACTATTTTAGTTGATGGAGAATGGGGTTTACCCATATGATTAGCAGCTTGAACTACTACTGGAGCAGGTAAGGATGAAGCAAGAATTGCATTCAAATCTCTAAGTAAAATATTATGTTGTTGTTTCAATTTAGTAAGTTCATGAATTGAGATATTATACTGTTGAGATTTCAGCAAGATGATGAGCTTAGTGGAAAGAATTTTCCTTCACTAAGTGGGCCCGCAGGCTATTTTTGGCGCAAAGTCTATTTTTAGACTATGTCTATTTTTAGACATATGGATCATGTTCTATGAGTTGCAGGATGCTATTTGTGGATGGTTGGTCAAGTCGGGAAAATTAGATGGACTTATATTTTTAGACATATTGGGCGGAATCTATTTTTAGATTGCCAGTCTAAAAATAGATATGTCGAATATTATTAGCTCTTAATAATATTTGGACTATAAACATTATCTTATTCTCTTGGAGCACTTCATTTAAGTGCATAGATGTGGCACAGGAGCTGACAGAAGGAATTACGCTATTCCTAAGGTTTAAGTGGAGCTATTGCATGGATACTTAAGTTAGAACTCATGTGACAAAGTTTGGTGGAGTTGATTGAGGAGTTAATGGAGTTGTGTTCAGTTTAACTAATCTAAACATAGTTGAGCTAGTTTTATTTAGTCTAACTGATTAATACACTAGTGAAGAGTGGTGTGAATTAATTATTAATTAATTCACTAACTATAAACTCATTAATCAACTAAAGAATACATCAGTTAACTTTAGTGCATGGATAGTTTCAGTGGAGACCAGTGCAGAGATAGGTGAGAGAGCAGGTTAACTATCATTTGTGACTATACTGTTGCATATTTGCAACAACTAGTGATTGGAGGAGCCCATGAGGATTTCACAGTACAAGCCAGGTGGTTCAAGTTATTTAATGAGCCATCCTACAGCATTGATTACGCAATAGAGACTGGCTATCAGGTGGCAGATATTGGAGCATGTGTTTTGCTAGATCTAGCTTGATTAGTGTGTAGCAATTGGAGGTTGTGTTGAGAGCTTGTGAGGAGCTTTGTACAATGATTGTTACATGATCTCTATGACATATAATATATAGATAGTTGGGTTTTTCAGCTTTAAGCTTTCCCATGAAATACTATGTTCATATGTGTGATTGTTTATGGTTTTAATGTGCGCATGCAATTGATTTTATTTCTACATGTAATGATCAACGATAGAAGAGATTCTGTATTGTGCATGAAGATAAAATAGTGTGTGATCAGGAGAATCACGGTGAATAATATATCAGTTATTCAAATTTTCTACATATACCTGGTCTTTTTCATATCTTCCACTATATTGTATTCAATGGTGTCAAAGACTACCATTATCTTTGATGTAGATGGAAGATCTGAAGGAGAAGGGTTAGTCTGTGTAGCCTTAGGCATGGAATTCTTAATTCCTGTTTTTCTTTAGCAGGATTTGAATTCTTCTATTTTTTATTAGGCTGCATTGCATCATTGGTATTCTTGCTTCTTGTACTAACGGGTAAAGCTTCGTGTCGTTCATCATTTGGTAGGATGAAATCCCGCATGCCATTTAGTTAAACTTCTTCTTCTACTTTAGTTTCTTCTTCCACTATTTAATCATCTTTTGTTTCCTTATCAGACTCAGCATTAGATATAATGATGGGTGGCTGAGAAGTAGAAGACTGATTTTCCTTGAAGATCCTGAAAGTCTTCTTTGTAGTAGAACTTTCAGCAACTTTTTTTTTTATGTCTTCCATTTCATTTTTCATGGTTTTTAGTACTTTTTAGAGACCCTATACATCAAAAGGATATTTCAATGGCTTTTTCTTTGAATCATCTTTGAAGGAGAATTTCTTGGATTTCTCGTCTTCTTGAGAACTCATCTTTTCAAGGGATATAATGCATTTCTCTACAGACAAAGATTCCTTCATGTTTTCTGCCAATGTAGCTAACTTCGCACTATCAACAAAAATGGCTAAATTAGGCGGAAGAGAAGAAATATACCACTCAATTTGAACTTCAGCACCAGAAACTGATGTAGCATGGATTTTATTGAGTAATTTATTAAATCTAGAATTAAAGTATTTTATTTTCTCTCTTTTTTTAGCCTTGAGATTTGATAGGTCGTTGATGAGCGATGCAGTGGTTCGGTCATCTCCAAACTTGGCTAAGCATTTTTCTTCAAACATATTCTAGCTAGTTATAGAGAGAGCATGTAATGAGAAATAACAGGATCCTATAGATCCTGTAAGGGTATATGTAAATAATATGAATACACAGTCTTCTTCAGTTACCTTTTTCAAACTGATGGCTAACATATAATTATGAATACGTTCTTAATCTGGGAGACCATCATCTGGATTGAATTTAGGTAACCATCTTTCAGGGTATTTAGGAAGAGGGTGAAGAGGATCAGGAATTTTTACATCACATGGATTGTTCCATGGTTGTACATTTGGTGGAGGTTGTTGGCCTGCCATTGGACCTTGGGTGGAGATGATATGTGAAGTTTGATTTAAAGAAGAGGCAGGTTGAGTGCTTGAACTAGTTGAAGGTGTAGTAGTTTGGGTACCAGAACTAGTTGAACTAACACTGATAGTTGGAATAGAAGTTGTTAAAATGAGTGGAGGTAATGGAGGTGAATGAGGTGGATTATTGGATAAGACCTCGCTGGTGGTTGACTCTGACTCAATCTTATTTATTTTCCTTCAATAAGTTTCAATAGGAAATTCAAAAGGAGGAATGCATGTCTTCTGAGTTTATAATCGAGTTAATATTCATCATGTTTGTAAAGAAGATGAAACAGTAGTTTCAAATGTTTGAGAAGTTTTAGGATTTTCAGCTGAAATGGATACTCTCTCTAACTTTTCGATCAAAGACTGAACTTCAAGGAGTTATGGTGATAATCTGAAGATAGTTTTGGTTGATTTTCAGTAGGAGAATTAGGAGAAGGATGTTAAACTTTAGATCTTAAAGATTTAGATCTATATAATGGTCTAGAAGTTGAAGGGAATCTAGAGGGAGAGAGACTCTTAGATTGGCTTTTAGATTTATCAGGCCTTTTTTCCATTCACGATGGGCCTCCTTATAGTGCCAAAATGTTGAAGCCTCGGAATTCCGTTGCAAAAACATGAGGAAAACCACCCGGTCCGAACTTAGAGCAAGTCCTTTTCCGTTGGGTGCAGTGGCTCCAACTGGGGATAAAGGGACTAGTTTCCCAATAAGGATAATGAGAGTTTGTTTTCTTATAACATGCAAATGGAAAAATGATTTAATCTATCATATGCAGCGACTAAATATCTATTCTACAATATACCTGGGAGTATTCATTCTTTAATGCAATCTATAAAGATATCTTTCAATAATTGGTATTGAATATTATTCAATAGTTTAAAGAGATAAAAATTATGTAAAAATGATTATTTTGACAAAATACATAAATCAAAAAAATTGTGAGATATATATCGCATTCATAAGTTTGATCATATATGAGATAAGAAACCATAGATAAACATCAGTACAAAAGTGCATTTAAAATTTACTTATGATAATAGCTTTCATATATAATACGGATAAAAGATGACTATCAATTCAAGAAGTAAAACTTAACATAATGTGTAGAAATACCATATATACGAACTCCTACTCATTCAAATCGACAATAGTATCTGCTCCTCTTCACATCAAAGCAATTCAAAGAGTACAAAAGTGGAACTTCAGTTAAACAGATTCAATATTAAAAGAAAACATACTCTTGTTCCATTAATTCATCAAGGAATTCACAAACATACAGAAGTGCATTCCTTTGTAATTTTTTCTTGACAAATTTCTGGACCCTTCTCTAAATGCATGATAAGGGTTTAAATACTAAACTAAATATGTCAAAAATAGATTATTACATAAAAATTTGAGGAGGTTTCAAACAACCTTCCTCGTAATAAGTAAACTAAACTACAATCTAGAAATAAAGATAAACAATATTGCTTAAGTGGTTTGATCTTCTTTTGTCATTTGATCTCTGAGGTGACACTTATTCACCATCGACTTCAACTAAGTTGGTTATGTGACCCAAATCTGACCTGGATTTTAAACGCGGAATTTGAAAGTGCTGGAAATGATTTCCTAGTGGAATCAGTTAAGGATTGTAGATTCATGCACTGGTGATGTGGTTTGATCAAGAAGCTCCAGTAATTTTCTTGATCTAACTTTGTTACCTTCTTGATTTCTTTTGCCTCTATCTATATGCTTTCCTTCCACTGTGTTTCCAATAGTTTGAGTTATGGGATTACTTCGATTGTATATTCTTTAATAATTTCAGTGTTTAAAATTTGTCTATTAAAAAACTCAATGATCTCATTTGCTAAATGTGCTGCCTTTGATGTTTCCTTCTATGTCTGTCGTAACTGCATTTCACAGTCTTTAAATAAAATATCTTTGTGAAACTTATCAATTTTCAGGAGATCAACTTTCTTTCCTATATCAGATTCTTTCCATAGGATGAATTCATAAATTTTATTTTGAATCTTTT
Source organism: Pinus albicaulis (assembly GCA_034641835.2). Classification (NCBI taxonomy): domain Eukaryota; kingdom Viridiplantae; phylum Streptophyta; class Pinopsida; order Pinales; family Pinaceae; genus Pinus; species Pinus albicaulis. The sequence continues at coordinate 353,440,653 of CM076579.1, forward strand.
CACATTCCAGTCTTCTGTTCGCCACTTTTTGAATCAAAATTTTACTTGTTTCACAATATGAATTGGTAGTTGAGATTTGCTGACAAAAAGTCTCCTGCTCTTGCTTCAATTTTGCATTCCATTCAAGTGCCTATTTTATAAAATGTTTTGTCTGAGGCTAGATTTTAAGCTTATCCATCACTGCCTCTATCTGTGTATCCTTCTTAGAAATATGTACTTATTTTCCAACTTTAATCTTTCAAAGTCTTTCTTGAACTGTGTCATTTTCATCTCAACTTGCTTATTGGCATTGAGCTTTTCTTGTTCTAGTTGTATTTCCAATTCTTTAACTTTATCTTCCTTTTGTTTGAGTAGAATTTTCACTTATGTTGCTTTATCAATAATGGTAGTTGCATATGCACCTAAAAACTGTGACAGTTTGGTAAGATGTTATGTAGGATTAGCAAAAGGGTCTTTCCAGACAACATCTACTTATTCATTATTAAGATCAGTCATTGTTTCATCAACTCTTATTATTTTCCTCTTCTTTACTACAACTTTATGATTTGGGCTTGAAATGATTCCTTTTGTTGGGTAGTCCGAAATGATCTCATGTTCTTGAGACTCTGGCATCTGCTGAAGTGCCATTATTGTTTCTAATATCTGAGTTTGCTCAGGATTTTTAAAACTTGTTGATACTTCTGTATTAGGATTTGGTGGTGTATAAAGTGCTTTAGTAAACTTTTTCCACTCCATGTTTAAATTTTTTCCTTGAGGTTTCATTGTCTGCTCGGGTGTATGAACATGTTGAAATTCTTTTGAAGATGCTTTTGATAGTTCATATCAATTCCTTTGATTAAATTTTCAATTATCTTATCAGGGCTTTCATTTTTACTTTCAGATTCATTATCAGAATGATCTAAACTCTGAGACTGTTGTTGTGAATGAACTGAATCTCTAATTTATTTTTCTTATGACCCATCTTCTAACATCTCTTTTGCTTCATCATCTAAAATTATGCTATGATTTGGAATTCTGACATATTCCATTAGTAACAAGTCCAATGGGATTGTTTCTATATCCATGAAAAGATTTAAGGTCTGCTATACTGAGCTTATTGGATGCCATTTTTAACACATCTACAAATTTCTCTACTCCTTCACATAAATCATCAAGCATATCCCTTTCATTCATGAATGGTTTGAGTTTAAGATTAGTGGTAAAATTTTGGACCACATTATTAGGATCATACTATCTCCCTGGCATTAAAGCCATATTCAATGAAGAATTTTTGGAATTTATTTCACTGCATGACCTCTGTCTAAAAGGGCAAAGGTACCACACTATAATGGGAATGTAGGCCAAATGGCTTTCTTAGAATCTTTGTGTTGCTTGTTTAAACTGTTTACAAGAGTTTGATATGCAATTTCTCTAGCCGAGAGTTTATCTGGAACATAGTAGGGTAGAACATGAGGGGAAGAAAGACTCCCAAAAACTCTAACATAAGAAAATTTTTCCTCTCCAAATCATCTGGCCACAGGTAAAATATTTGCACTAGCTTCTTTAGAAATTCTAGGAGCTCTCTCATTAAAAATGGTTTGATGAATGGACAACATAACTCCATGACAAATCTTGTAGAAATGTAAATGAAATTCAGACTCCCATAGGGCCTTATGATAAATATGAATAGGGTTAGGGTCTTGGCTAGTCCATTTCCAACCCATAATAGAAAATTTTGAGAAAAAACATATAGCATCCATGATATATGCGCTCATGTCAAAAGGAGGAATTTTCCTAGTCGAAAAGACTCTATTTGTTCCGTAATATATAATGGTTTTGGCCAAATTATCGGATAAAATGTTTGAACAATTCATGATAGTAGAATTGAAAACTGTGTCAATTAAAGGAACCCATTCAATGGAAAATTTAGTGGTATCAGGTCTAGAAACTAATATATATAGCATTCCTACTACAAAACAGTAAGGTGATGGCAATTATGCTATTGGGTACATACCGAGTTTGTCCCACTTTAACTTTCCTTGATTTTCCTTCCATCATTTCACCACCTTCATTAGGTCTTGATTATTTTTTTAAATATTTCCAGGAAATCTTTATCATAAATTTTTTGTGGCATGGGCAGATGATACATTGTTTGCAAATCCTCGGTAGTGAATGAACCCATGTTCTCCATTTTGGAATTCTTGAATGTCATGTATGCAATATTGAGAATGTCGATGACCCATTTTACCATATCAGTGTATGGTAAGATATTTGGCCTTGCATCTATCCTATGTAAAAATGAACATGAAACTTAGAAGTAAGAAGGTTCTGATGAAACAGCCTCATCCGTCATTGTTATTTTCTTTAATTCTCTTGGATATTATCCTTCAAACAGATTATACATGGCTTCCCATGAATAACTTCCATTGTCCTTAATGCACGTAGTGTTTGAAAATAGTGGAGGCATGTATGTAACTTCAGAAGTGGATGCTTGAGAAACTTATTTGTATTTCTTTTTCATTTCTGTTGATATCGCTTTCTTAAGTGGTTTCCCGAATTCAAACAAGACAACTAAATTCATGTTATGTGGAATTATGAATTATGAATAAAACACATTCCCTAAATGTGGTGCTATGCATTTAGAACAACAGATCAAAGGCTTTGCAGATACTTTTCCTAATAGTAAATAGACACACACAAAGACGGGGAAACCTACTTGGAGTCCAAATGCTTCCTATTCTCCTTTTGTCGCTCCTACTGTAGCTTCCAATCCAACTCTGATCGCCAGACTAGTTCCTGCAAGTATAAACACTAAACAGTAAAGAGATTGCAATATACAGATGGCTATTCACTTTAATCGGTTAAATCAATGAAACATGAAACATATACATCAGCTAAGAATCCATAATATGAAAGATAGAAGCTTATACAAATACATTTGTGGGAAAGTAAGTAGCAATATTTAATAATGGATAGAAGGGGAGGTTACAACCAATGATTGATTTGATGTCACCAACTCTAGCATCATCCCAGCCTCATCACAATGAACATCTCTCCAGTATCATACCACTCAAATCAAACACTCAATTCAAATTCCAATAGCATTTCTCTACCAAATTTCTTCCTTCTCAAGCACTAGGATCTATGCTTAATTTATAGATCAGTTGAAGGTAGTTTCACAATCAATTACTTTCTAATAATAGGCAAGACATGTTTCCCTGCTCAGAGGTGTTGAATGGACACATGGATTTGAAGTTTGACACGTATGCACTCTTCTAGAAGGCACTGGCCATGTGGAGATTTTGGAACAATGAGAATTTCGCTCCCAATTGACCAATGCACTCTTGAATGTTGGGAAGTGCTTTGCAGAGAACCCTTGAATGGAGGTAACTGCATATGCAAAGTAGTTAGTTCCTTGAGAGACTACGTTGGTGAGATCATAGGCGATATAACATGTACTTCAAATCTTGGAAACCTTGCAATGGAAGTCATGGATGATTTTTTCTTGTTCTTTGTCTTAGGGCTTGTAGCAGTTGAAATGATAGGGGATGATAGACCCTATTCATTGGTTTTGGGGATGATGTCCCATTTAACCAGGTCATTGGGAATGGTGTCCAAATTGAACTATAACAGATTTCCCCCTAAAGCATGAATTCAGAATAATAATAACAATATTTTTTTAATGAGATGATTTACACTGTAATGGGTTGGAGCTGAAGCGGAGTGGCGACCTGCATCAATCTTACAGTACATTACATCATGATATTTCCACTTGATCATGAATTGTTGAGGGGAGAAATTCCCATGCTCAGCACATAAATTATCTAATAACATGTACATAGTTCTGAAAGTCGTCTACATTGGAATGTTGCCCAATATAAACATGCCTACAAATATAGGCCCATGTTCAGATGACGATCTGTATGTAGAGTCACCGTATAGATGATGTGTATAACAATACTGAAATCACAGCCTGGATGGATGAAACTAGATCCGGGGTCTTCTTATCTCGTTCACTCGATCGTTCGGGTACAATTCAAACCATGTGAATATATGATTTGTAGTCGAACATGGTAAGACATCATTTTATTACCAGCCAATGATGAGTTGTTAACAAATGCAAGAGAAACACCATTAATGTTAATGTCCCTCAAGGTACTATAGTACATTTCGTAAGGTGTGAATAGGTGATCTGATGTTGAATGCCAAACAAAATCTTTCTGTCAAAAGTCCAGAAGTGAGGATCTTGTCGATGTTGTAACAGGACTCATGGTACTGGAAGATGATGTTTCTAAGTGAACTTCCTGGATGATGATTTGACGTTGATAGGAAGCTACTTTATTGTGAAAAAGAGAGTTACTAATTTCAGAGACAAAATATGACTTGATATAACAATGTTCAGGGATGACTGTCATGAGAACGAAGGTTTATGAGTATTGCATAAGGATGAGTATTCACTGGATGACTTCTCTTGAACATATTGGCAACACTGAGATGAGTTGGCAGCATTGACCCAAAACCAAAGTGAAGGTATGATGAAACATAGGTATGAATGAACCTTCAAGAAGATTACCCAACCCAAACAGTCACAGTGATGGAGTGAAGTGTCATGTTCAAGAGCGACCTAAAACCATAAATTTTCTATTCACTTTCCCAAATTTTCCTCGGTCATTTTTCAACCATTACCTCTTTATTTTTTAACAAGCTTGATGAGGATAACATATTTTTGATCTATAATTCAACCCTTCGGGCCAATAATGTATTTCTATTTAATAATTTAACGAGTCTAGTGATGAATGAAACTCAATTCTTTCCATGATCGACAAGCCTATTGCTATTTTATGTTTTAACGATCCTAACAATAGTGACAGCCCAGTCCTTTTTCATATTCAAAGATTTTGAAAAAGAGGATGAAAGAAAATTCTACAAGTACTTTTTCGTAAAGTTGTCGCTCATATCTGAAAAAGTGTAAAATAATATCTAAGAGAACCTCTTAGCCATGTTCGACTAAGGCATTCATTTTTCGTAAATAATCTATCTCATACCGGAAAAGGGTTAAACTTATACTGAGTAGATATCAATTCATTTACTTTTACGAGCTTGAAAATACAAGTGCTCGGAAATATTTTCACATTATCGGAGTCTGAAAAGAGCTAAAATAAGACTCCAGGGGTTCCTTTTTCGCTATTATCGAAGCTTGAAAAAGAGATAAAAGTGCGCTTCAAGTCCTTTTTAATTTTTAACAAAGCTCAAAAAATAAGGATAAAAGTATGCTTTGTGGTCAAATCATTCTTGAAATAAATCTGCACAACTGATCTTCTTATTAGTTTTAAAACCTGTTCAGAACAACATCAAATGGATTAAAAATACTTGTTTCATGATAAAAATAAAATAAAACCATAGTCACAGCAATAAATATGATTTACAAATAATCAAATGACTAATTAAAAGAGTTTTACTATTCATTTTACCATTTTAATGTTACCATTTGCATTTTGGAGCTTTGAACCTGTTTTTGCCCCTAAACTTCAGCCGTTGATTGCGATCGATTCTTTGAACGGTTTTCATCACTGTTTGATCCAGGTCATTGCCATGAACCCTCTCTTTATTTTAGTATTCAATTCATTTCCTTTCATTGAAAATTTTTAGGAATTTCGGCCCGTTAGGGTAAATTATTTTTCCAAAGAGGGCAACGCACCCTTGAGCATTGAAAACTGCATTGTGGAGCACCTAAATTGAAGCCTAGTTGCATATGCAACACACTGTCCCTTGTTCAAGACTACGTTGGGCACAATTCACATTCTTGATTCTTGCATTGTACCGAAAATTTGCCTAATTTTTTGCATGAAAAGGAATCTAATGAGTCTTATGGTTATGTTTCAGGATTTCATCAGACTAGAATGATGATTACTTGGAGAGAAAGAGAGCATGAAGAACAAAATATGATTGACCTAAATGATGCGGGTACAGTAAGATCCCTAAGAGATTGTGGGTTATTAAAGTACTTCCGCTTGTCAGGGATGAGGCAACAAATAGAACTCTTGGAGTTCTTAGTTCGAGCATGGGATCCAGCTATTGAGGCATTTCACATTAGGAACAAAGTGGTTCCTATTACAGTGGAGGATGTATATTTTATGACAGGCTTGTCGATGAGAGGCTTGCCTATTTATCTTTCAGGGTTTGCTCTCGAAGGAGAGACTGTGAGAGATTATGTTTTTTAATATTTCAATCCAGCAGCAGAGCCAAGTAAGGATGGGAAAATAAAAATCCTTGATGTTCGATATTTGCCTTTGAGAACCATTCTTTTCACGATCACAAAAATTGTTGGCACCGTTACACTACATGTAGCGAATAGATCATATATGCATTATGCGCTAGAGTGCATGGAGCCAAAAGTCTTCAACTATTCTGAAGCTGTAATTTCTCAGATAAAATAACAAATGAACAAGGCAAATGGAGCAAGGAATAAAAACTTCAGTTATGGTTCGATCCTCATTTCATTTTCCTTAGAGTGAATTCCACTGATGTAGCCTCAACATGTGACGTTGGGTGTGTCTAATCCTAGAGATCTGAGGATGTAGAAATAGGTAGAACTAATGGCTAGGCATGTAGGCCAATCATCCGTTGTGTTCTTGATTGCATTCTTCGCCTGGTTCCGGCGACAAGTTATCACCATCGATGAGTATGCATACACAAATGTCAATTTCCGAAGAGATCCAGACTTAGCTTTACCAGAAGGCGCCTAGTGGGGTGCAATAGGTAAGAATTTTTTTACCATGTTTTTTTATTTTCTAAGGTTTATACAATGTTTTTTTATTTTGATGTTTTCCCAAGACTAAACTAAAGTTTTAATGTAATGCAGATGTTGGTCGAGTTCAATCGGTGGAGGAACCAAAGCATGGAGTGGATGAGCCAGCAGAGAGGGTTGTCAAGAGAACATTCCTTCAGGATCTATACATGGTTGAGACTCTGTCGGAGCTTTGGCAGCACATAGAGGGGTTGAATTTTGGGATTCCGGATTTCTGGATCGAAGAGTTACACATGCGACTGCAATGCCACACTATAGGCATTCCTAACCACTGGATGCAGTTACTACATATGATAGCTAGATCTATAGCATGTTACCATGAGCATCACTAGTTTACTTTTGACATGTTGCATACATTTTGAGGTCAGATTACCAGTGTGTCTTGGGCACAAATTTTTGTAAGAACCTATAACTATCTATCTATTTGATTTCAGTTTTTTCCTATGTTTATTGCATAATCCTATTCAATTATGTGAATGTATCTTTACATGTGTTGAAAATGTCTGTCGAAAACATGATTAGCTAAAGAATTAGTCAATGTGCTCAAGTTTCTAGAAATGTGTTAATATTGAATAAAATCAAAGTGTCTTTTCAAAAGTTGAACTCTTAGGAAAAAACGATGTACTGTTGGATTTCTAATAGTATAAACACTAGTAAGTTGTAATACCACAAGTTGTGAGTCTAAACTTATGATAATGTGGTTAATACCAAATGAAACGGCATCAAAGAGAAGTTCGATCAACGCACTATACTCAATGATATTATTTGTTGATCTACCGATACAAATCCCTTTAAAACTCACTAACTCGTCATTCGGAGTGAAAATGGCCCACGCTGAAAAGGATAGATTCTGCATACTATCACTAGCACCATCATCATATCCCATAAATGGTTCCAAATATTCAGACATCTGCGATGAAATGTAAATCGGATTACTAACGTCAAGAAAACTGTAAAAAACAAACTAAGAGAGTGAATGCAAATCAACAGCATATATATATAATATAATACAAAAAATTACTACGCTTATGATTAAGCATAGTAACGTTTCAAATACAACCCATTTCGGGGTTGCGCCAATGGAATTCCATCGTAATCAACTAACTCGTAGGCACCTTTAGAAAGAACACTTTTGAAAATATATGGGTCGTGCCATAATGGCTCAAATTTCCCTGTACTTATTACATTAGCTTCTTGATCATAAAGAAGGACCAAGTCGCCCTCTGAGAAAATGCGAAGCTGGACATTTTTGTCATATTACGCCTTTATACGTATCTTATGCGCTTTGTTGGCCAATTGGGCTTCACAGCGTGTTTTATCAAGATGAATGAGGTTAAAAAGATGTGCTTCTTCATCTGAGGTATCAGGTAACAAGTCGATTACGAGTTTTAATAACGGTATTTCACATTGGATCGGCAAGATAGCTTCCAGACCATACACCAATTGAAAGGGAGTAAATCTAGTTGCATTTCTCACCAAGGTTCAATACACCCACAAAGTCGAGTACAGGATCAAATGCCAGTTTATTTTACAAAAACCTATCATTCATTTAAGCATACGTTTAATAATATTGTTGATATCTTCAACTTTTCCATTTGATTGTGGATAATAAGGATTATAGTTATCATGTGAAAATCCTAACTTGGAAGTTAATTCAGTCATCATATCATTGCGAAAATGCTTCCCATGATCTGTGACTATAGCCTGTGGGATCCCAAACCGTGCAATGACATGATTAAAGGAAAAAAATTCAGTTTTTGTCCTGTGTTGTTGAATGTAGGTATCGCTTTGGCCCATTTATTAAAGTATTCTAATGCAACAATAATATAACCATGCCCCCCAGACGAATGAGGGTTACAGGTCATGAAGTCAATGCCCCATTTCAATAATGGTCCTACAGAGACAACAAGATGCATTAGCACTAGCGATTTTCAGATTTTACGATCAAATATCTGGCATGCATGACAACTTCTGACTGCAAGGATGCAGTCGTGAAATATGGTAGGCAAAAAGTAACTAGCGCGGAGTATCTTCTCCGTTGTAGAATATCCAGAAAACTGTCAACCACAATCCCCATCATGAAAATCATTTAAAACCTTTTCAGACTCTTCATGAGTGAGGCACCTTCTTAAAATGGTATCTAAACCACAATGATAAAGTGTATCACTGACGATCAAATAATATTTGGCTTGGTATTGAATACATCGCTGGTCAAAGCAAGAGGTATCATGCCGAAAAGTTTGACTCTATAGATAAATGATAAAATCCCCATACCAAGGATTAGATGATCCAATCAAAAATAGAGACTTGTTAGGAATAGATGGTTCCGATGTAGTAGCAGTACTATCATAGGGAAGGTCACAGAGAAGCTCAGCCAAAACTAAAGACTTCTTTGACTTGGATTTGATGAATTCCAAATCAAATTCCTACAAAATGAAAATCCATTTTGAATACTTGCCCCCCAGAAATTGACGTGATAAGATATAAGTCATGGGGTTGCAATCCAAAATGAAAATGGTCTTTTGGAATAGGATATAGTGGTGAAATATTTGGACAACTTGAACAGCTGCCAAGGCAAGATTTTCTATGTACGATTACTTCACTTTCGTATCATTGAGATTACAGCTCAAATAATAGATCGGATGTTCTATCCCATTTTCTACTTGGACCAATACCATATCAATAGTCATATTAGTTGCAACAATACACAAGAAATAATCACTCTGATAATTGGGGGGATACATTAATGACGCCTAGACAAGAGTATCCTTGACAACATCAAAAGAAGCTTACGCAACTTGGTCACAATGGAAGGGAATCCCCTTTTTCAAGGTTCGACTAAATCCTTTAGCCATTTCAGCATAGTTGGGTATGAACCTCCTTAGGAAGTTATCCTTTCCTTTAAGTTTCTATATCTGAAGTAAATTTGATGGCACAGGCAAATCAAGAATGGCATGGACCTTTAATGGGTCAATTCAAATTCCTTCTTTTGAGACGACGAATCCAATCAAACGACCAGAACCAACAAAAAATACACATTTATGTGGATTGAGGCGTATTTTGCAGTGTTGGTAGCAAAAAAATATGGCTCTCAAATACATCTGGTGATCAGTCTGATTTCGTGAATGCACAAGTAAATTGTCTATATAGGATTGAATAATGTGCTTGATTTCATTGAAAGCATAAACCATTTCTCTCTGAAAAGTTACCCCAGCATTCTTTAAACCAAATGGTAGTTTCTGATAAGCGAATGTGCCCCAGATACAGATGAATGTTGTCTTATATAGATCCTCTGGGCAGATATTGATTTGATTGTATCCAAAAAATCCTTCCATGAACGAAAACATTTTGCATCCAGCACAATCTTCAATAATCTGGTCGATAAAAGGAGTAGGATAGTTGTCTTTTGGACAAGCAAGATTGACATCCCAATAATTGACACACACTCTGATGTTTCCCTATTTTTCATGACAGGAATGATGTTGGAAACCCACTCAGTTAGCGGAACACGGTAAATGAAACCAACAGACAAAATTTTCTCAACTTCTGCTTTAACAGCAGCGGCCTTCTTCGGATGAACAGGATGAAAGTTTTGACATACCAACTTGACATCAGGGTACATATTAATAGTGTGTTCAACAATACTAGTATCTATGCCTAGCATTTTCTCATAAGACCAAGCAAATACATCACGAAATTCACAAAAGTGAGAGCAATATGTTTCGAGTTCTAATGGAGAACAAGGTACACAGACATGAATATTTTCTACAATGCCAGGTTTGGTCGAAATATCGATAGAAATGGTTTCTTCAATATTTGATAAACTTCGCTTGGAATCGATTTCATTAATAGGAAAATAATTCAAAAATAAATTTTTGATCGATGGGTGATATAGTTCACTAAGATTATTTTCTTCATAATCATTAAGATGGATACGATGATGATAATCTTCCCATGGTTCTCCTTCCAACATCATGGTTTCCAAAATATTCTCATCTGTCAAGAAGGTTGAGGAAAAAGGATCATATGGAGTACCAAAATCTAAGGAAAGATCAACCCAAATAACCGGCAAAGCTAATTTCAGATTCGCCGCCCAAGCCAAATAGATTGATTGTTATGCCAACCCAATAGGGTTGGGCGGAATAAATTCATTGAACGTAACAATTTCAGAATCACCCATACTCTGCTTTAATCCATATGGAGTGGAAGAGATCATGTAGCAGGTCTCTATGCTTTCAATTTCTACTGACGTCGCAGGCAGTGGTAATGAAAAGTTTCCCATGAGAGTGGAATCCTTTAAGATTCCTACACCAATGTTCTGAAATGTGAGTTGGGGTGCATGAATGAATGGAACACTTCCAGTTACCTGTGAAGTGGAGGCAAATACGGATAGCTGATTGATGACTGTGATAACACCTTTATATGGAAAGGTGATCATTCTAAAATATGTTGAAACAATTGCAGTCATAGCATATACCCAGGGCCTTCCCAGTAAACTATTATAGTCAAGCAGTCCGTCAACGACCTCAACATCAACATTCGGTTTTTTCCCCCTAGTTCAACATACGTGTTATTAATAATACCACAAGTCTTATATGTACATCCATCAAAAGTCTTCAATGTCATTGATGATTGAGATAAGCGCAGTGAGCCAAGTGACTTCCAATAGTTTAGAGACATAATGCACATAGATGCTCCCTCATCAATAATAGTACGATGAACAAGGTGATTGAGAACATTTACTTGGATGGAGAATGCCAATTCTGCTGGTAATTGCAGAACATAGCCCGTATGATTAAAGACTACAAGATTAGAATCAGTCGGATCAATTCCACCAATAGCCAACAATAAAGCCTGTTTCTGGGAGGGAAAAGTTTGTAATACCTCAAGAGCTGACATAGTTGAAGGGGATTGAGCGAAATATTCAACTATATTATAATGTTGAGTAGCTCTTTCTCGAGGATTATATGTCGATTTATGACGATTCCCTTTGGTGGCTTGATTGTCAATTCAGGAATAGAATTAGGCGGTACTGATTCCATAGACGGATTTGTGGTTGAGGTAGTAGGTTGATCAGTGGCCTGAATACCATAATATTTATTACACGTTGACACCAAAATATATGTTGATGGCTTTGTGACAGATAACATAAGCACTTGGGAACTAGAAGCTGGATTCGTAGCAACCCAATTTGTGTCCAGATTCGAAAACGGATATGTCAACACAGCTGACGCATGTGAAGTCTTAACCATTGTTGAGACTTCAGCGCAGTGAGGAAAATCCTGAACAAAGTGTTCCTCATTATAGATTATGCATGGATAACGAGGTTTCCTATTTCCAGATGATTGATCAGATGATCTCTCCTACGGGTTAGAAGTTTTCTTTTTCTTTGATTTCCCCTTTTTCTCACTTCCAGGTTTCTTGTCACTTTTTCATTTGTCAAATGACACAGCATTGATTTAGGAAGAAGGTGCAAGATCAGATATAGTCATATGTTGTGTGCTTGCAGTACCAATCAAACCATCTCTAGCATGAGATTCCTTTGATGGAGGAGGAACAGTAAAATTAGATCATGGTGTGTTATGAATTTTCTCGTACAGCATGCCAGGATGAGTTTAAATCAAGTCTAAATATTGGGCACGAGAAATCACCTTCTCTTCAATGACGATGCCACCCTTAGCTACATCCTCAGTTATAGATGGTAACAGGTACTTAATGAACCACTCAGCAAGGAGTTGATTAGGAATAAATTTCTTAACTATTCTACGACGACGACGCCACTCATGAATATGATCAAGAACGTGAGTAGCATTAGTCTCTTTAAAATCATTCAAGAGTTTTGTTCTAGTTTCATATCATATGGGTAATTGGAAGTGAGTCAAAAAGACAGTAGCTAGGGCAGTGAAATTATTGAAAGAAGCTCTAGGTAACTCAATGTACCATTTTGCAGCCGGACCAGTGAGTGTACGCTGGAAAAGACGTAGCTGAACAGAGTCATCATTCAGGGAGTTTGATGAACACCACAAATGATAATTCATAACATGAGTCAACGGGTCTTCCCCAAGGTTTCCATTGAACTTAGGAATATCCGAGGGTAATTTATGGGGTATCACCAACCACAAAGGAGCATATTTGATTGGATCATTGGTGAGTTGATTTAAACCTGGTAACTCTAAAGTTGCAACAAATGGAAACTGTCGATTGAGGTTAGGTTGAGCATAGCCAGGGTATGATGGAATTGCTTGGGAAACAGACCTTTGAGCACCATTATAAGGAATCTGCTGCTGGTAACCTAGATAGGGGTTTTTTTATAAGCAAACGCTTGAGGATTCTGTTGACCAAAACCTAGGTATGATACTTGTTGAAATGAAGGTTGTGGCATTTGTGCTTGAGGCTGCTAAGGGGTCTGTCCACCAATGTTATAACCCAAATTAGGATAACTTGGATTTGGTTAAGGATAGGTATAACATGGTTGTGGCTACGACATCCCATAATATGTTAATCCAGCTTCTGAATAAATGATTCCAGGTACAGGTTGTTTTAAATTAGCCGAAGGAGTTGGAGTCTGTGGGCCCAATAATTGAGGGTATTGAGTTGAAGGACCCACTTGAAATTATTTTGTACAAAATTTTGAGTCTGTAACAGGGTTAAATATGTATTAACAAGTGGAAATTATGTGGTTGCAACAAGTTGAACCGGTTGATACGAGTGTACAATCATTTGTGGTTGGATAGGCAGAGTGGGATGCCATTGACAAACATTCATTTCGACATTAGGTTGACCAAAAAATGATGTATTAATGTCAAATTGGGTGACCAAAGGTTTCCCCCCAGCATGAGGAGGATAATAAGATGGAAAATATTGTTCTCCAAATGCAGGGAGTCTAGTTGAGATGGTACTAGATGGAATAGACCCATATGGACCAGCTTGATATTGCCCTGATGATGGATATAAAGGATCAAGCCATTCATTACTCACTATATAGGCTTACCAGTTAGAATACCAGACGATGACATTGGTGAATTCCATGGGCTTGAATATTCACCAAAGAAAATTCCAGATAAATATTTATAACCTGATGGGACCAAAGGGCCACCATGTAAATATGACTCTAGTGAAGTTTTGAACATCAACGGTGTGGCAAGAGCAGGTGCGAACGCAATTGGAACAGATGGTCCAGCCAAAGATGTTGGTTCAAACATGGTTACTTGACCAAATGTATACCCTTTTGAATCGACGAGAATTTGAATAGGAACAAGATCAACAAAATCAAAGGGTGGTGATTGAGGAAAATACTCGTATAGGTAAAGATCCTCCACAAAATGGGTTGGAGTTAAAGGTGTTTGGTCTTGTGGGATTTCTTCAATTGAAATTAAACCAGGCAGAAGGATTTCACCATCAGGCCCAAAGTATATTTCAGGAGGTTGACTGTGCGATATGGGAGATTCAATGTCTACAATAGATTGTGGTGCGAATGATATAGGAACAACTTTTGGTCATTCAACTTCGAGATACAGATGTTCTAGCAAAAAAGATACAGGATCTAGATCAACTTCCAATTGAACAACGTCGGGTTCGGGAGGTATGGTCTCACTAATTGTATGGATCATGACCACGGGTAGCTGTGAGGACTCTGTCTTGACAATAGTAGAAAAACCAGGATTTTTAGAAAAAACTTGTGCCAACTTTGGTATATGTGAAGATGATACTTCACCAGAGGTACTGATGGTTCTGGTTTCAGTAGAGCGATGTCGCCTTCATAATCCAGAAGTGACTTCCGATGGTAAAGGTGGTTGCAATGCAAGTCTACGCGAATAAAGGGAAAGGGATTTTCTTCTTCCATGATGACTGATTTATTTTATGACCAAAAATAAATAAACAAGATAAAAGGGTAATTCTAGGCAAAAGTTTTACCAAGAAACTGTGAACTACAGAATACCTCCTGGCGAACCAAGAAGTACGAGCAGGAAATCTCCCCAAATGTTGTGTTCGGTGTATCACAATTTACAAGGAGGCTGACTCAGTTCACTATGGATGGATAACAACCTAAATTTGTCCTCCCAAATATACCCAATGGTACGTGGAGGCCCAAGTCCGTATTAGCACTATCTAATGCGAAACTGCATAGTGAGAGCACCCCTTTATACTTTTTTTACTATAACACCACCCGATATACCTAAAGGTACGTGGACGAGCTACAATATACTTACGTACATGGAGTGAGGTATCACACTTGGAATGTATCGCAGAAAATTAATGGCAGTTGCTATGTTTTACGACGTCGGAACACGTCTCTAGCCTAGACCTTCTAAATGTTATCGTTATGGTTCCAATTATTTTTTAGGTAAATTGATGTAAATTTTAAGTTGATCTTGTTTATCAATTTTCCTTTCAAGGTTCACCGCAATGATGTGATGGAAATTCCTAAAATTCAAACTAAAATGATAAGCAAATTTTTCACTTTTAGCTTTTTCAATGAAAATCTTAGCTACTAAATGGAAAGAGAAATCAGTTTTGAAGCAAACAACAAAGAGCACAAAATAATATGCAGCTTTCCTAATTTGTTCCTATGAAAAACACATAATCCATTACATGAAAATGCAGGTTTTTCTTTCCAGTCCCCTTAATTTGAATGAAAAAATGAAACTATATGCATCAGATCAACAAAAACAAATGCTTTCTTCTTTGAGAAACGATGAATTTAACAACAATTTCTCTTTTAGGAAAAATGAGGAATGGAACTACAATTTTCCTAGAGGAAACGAAGGATTTAACGACAATTTCCTTTACGAAAATAAATGGATCTAATGCATAAATAAAATAATTTGAATTTGATTTGCAACAATAAATAAAAACACTTAAAGAGACATTGAACAAACTTAATTTTCAAAGGAGGAATATTCAGGTAAATTCACTGGTCTCTACGAGGCATCAAACAGTTGAAACAACACCCAAAAAAAATGAATGTGATGGCAATGAAAAATTCAAAGGGAATTTGGTTTGTTTAGGGTACAACGTAGTCTCTAAGGGGATATAGTGCATTCCAAAGAGCCCCTGAGTGGGAGACAGTGTTATGTAAAGCACTGTGTCTTGACCAACAGTGGGTTGGGTGCAGCAGAGAACAAAATTCAAGCTACTAAAACACACTTCTAATGCAATTATTTCTTTCAAAAGCCTAATAATTGAGAGTAGATGCTACTGGGTGGATAATCAGAGGCAAAATACACCAAGGATGAAGGTAAACTCCCCAGCAGAGTTGCCAATTTGCTATGTGGAATTATGAATTACGGATAAAACACATTCCCTAAATGTGGTGCTATGCATTTAGAACAGCAGATCAAATACTTTGAAGATACTTTTCCTAATAGTAAACAGACACACAGAAAGATGGGGAAACTTACTTGGAGTCCAAGCGCTTCATATTCTCCTTATGTCACTCCTTTTGTAGCTTTTAATCCAACTTTTATCGCCAGACTAGTTCCTGCAAGTATAAACACTAAACAACAAAGAGATTGCAATATACAGATGGTTATTCACTTTAATCAGTGAAATCAATGAAACATGAAACATATACATCAGCTAAGAATCCATAATATTAAATTTAGAATCTTATACAGATACATATGTGGGAAAGTGTAGTGCTCAACTTAGTGTTCCTAAATTGAGGTCATAAATTGTCAACCAAGGCTAGTAAACTGCTGAAGTGAGGTGCACTATATGTGCCTAGGTATTTGTTCCTCACTACGTTGTGTTTAGTATTTTTCTGATGTTTTTGGTTTTATGGTTTTATGTTAAAAATGAAAAGAACTAAGTGTTGGTAAAGGGAAGTGGATGGTTACACTAAAACAGAGCAAAACCTATTATAAACTGTGTATGGTACTAAAGAACAGAAAATGCAGGGTTTGATAATGACTCATAGCAAGAAAATAAATCACAACATGAACTCAATAACTCAGAACATGAACTCATCCAATTCATTCATTAGAAATATGTTGGAATAGCTTGAGAAAAGGACAAGTTTAGTGCAAATGAGGTTCTCCTAAGTAAACAATCATCTTACAATATTACAAAGAATCTCATCCATGGCTAGAAGTTTATTGGAACACAATTGGAAAAGATTATTTGTAGCAAAATAATATTTCTACTCTGAATTAACTTGTAATGCTAAGATTAATCCATTCTGCAACTCAACTTGTCACTACTAAGCCTCACCCGAAAGTTAGAGATTTTCTAGATTAGTTTTGGAAAAATCTTATTTGTGAAATTGCAAAAGATTGCAGAAATATCAAGGCCTTAAACTGATATCACTAATTCCTATTCATATGATGATGCATTAATAGAAAGTCGGAACAAGAGTAGTTTTTAAACAATGAAGGTCGTGAAGTCTAATTTTGACAGTTAATACAACCTAAAGAATAATGGATAACACTGAACTAGAATGCAATTGATCAAACTTGAAACACGGTGACCACAACTAAACTAGAATGCCATTAACCTAACTTGAAATACAGTGAAAAGAGTTGAACTGGAGTTTCATTATCAAACTTGAAATATAGTGACAGAATTAAACTAGAGTGACATCTACCTCCAGAGTACTACAACTAGACTAAAGATGCAACTAATCACTGAAGTGTTTCAACTCTGTCTCATTCGGAGTTAGTGGTATTTTGGAATAATTTATAGAATAGGACTGGCTGCAACATGTTATGTAAATGAGCATGAAAGCATAAAATTCAACAAAACACAACAAAGCTCTAAAACACCACAGCTATGTCTCATCCGGAGTTAGTGATATTTTGGAAGAGATTAATAAGAACAAGACTAGTTGTAACAACTGATGTCATTGAGCACAAAAAACATAAATTTCAAGGAAATGCAACTAACTCCTAAAATACTACAGTTATATCCCATCCAATGTTAGTGGTATTTTGGAAGAGTTTGTAAGGATAAGACTAATTGTGGCATCCGCTGTAAGTAAGTATAAAAACACACGGTTCAGAAAATTGATTAAACTAAGAATGAAACAAGGCTAAGTTACTTATCTAAACCATATGAACAAAGCTTCTCAGGTAGCAGGGGCCCTCTACCACTGGATTAGCACGCAAATCTACTCAATATTGACTTATCTCTTGCAATAAAGTGATGTCTCTTTCATTAAAGGAGAAATTCTTCAAAACAGAGTATTACGGTCTTATGAGGTCTAGCAACAAAACAAAATCTAGCTAATATAGATAACTGTTTCTCGGTCTCTCGAGCCATACTTATAACAAAATTACATAACTGTCTGTGAGATAAAACACGAATAATTTTCTTTCCCAAATAAAATCAAACTAGGAATCTGGTGGTGGCCTCGTACTATGACTAAGGACATATGTACAGTCCTTGTCCTATTAGAAGTCTATCTCCCAGTTTTGGTTTCCCACGTGCATAACCACATGTAAACTCGAGCTCAGACTTCATGGAGAGCAAGAAATGATGGGGGATTGATGTGGAATATGACCATATGTGTTTTTCCTTGAGGTGACACCTGGAACCTGCGTAAACATGAAGACAGCTGCGGAATAGGCGACTGGCTACAGAATGACTGCGTTCTGTAGCCAAGTCTAGTCAAAAATTGCTACAATAACAAAATCATGAAAACATAGCAAGTTAGTCATTATATAAATTCTTAAAGTAATCCTAATCAATCCTATTGATCATTTAAGCCTATAATTGATGAGGGACAAAGGAAATGAAGTGAAATGTGGTGGAAAAGGACATATTTGGGGCTCAACATACCCCCACTGCAAGGCTTTTGCATGTCCTCATGCAACTATTCCATGTACTCTGAGACCTCTGCTAGGACATCTAAGCCTCTTATTCTGATTTGCCTAACAGTCAATGGCCTTCTGGGCTTCCTTATGACTAACTTGAATCTCAAATTTGTAAGTGCCCTGCTTAACTTTTTGTTTTTCTTCTTCAATCTTTCGTCGGCCTTGTGCAACTTTTTCA
Organism: Pinus albicaulis; assembly: GCA_034641835.2. Taxonomy (NCBI): domain Eukaryota; kingdom Viridiplantae; phylum Streptophyta; class Pinopsida; order Pinales; family Pinaceae; genus Pinus; species Pinus albicaulis. The sequence continues at coordinate 353,459,431 of CM076579.1, forward strand.
TTTGTAGAGACAGAGTGTTATTCATATCACCTTTGAGCTTAACCTGCTCCCTTAAAATTTCATTCTCATTCTTGATATGCCTATTGAGTACTTCTAACTCATATTTATCTCTTCTTAGCATATCAATTGCAGATTTTGGTGGACTAGGAGTTCTGTCTCTACTTTTTGAAGCTCTCTTCTCTAGTGTCTCAACATAATTATAAATTTCTTGTTGTGCTGGGTCTATTTCAGGAGCTCCTTCATCAAAATCCTCCTCATACTGATACTCAGGTGATCTAGCAGTAGGTGTTTCTTCATCCTCAATGTTTATGATTTCAGTTTGTCTAATCTCTGTTTTCTTTAGTATACCTCTAAGCCTATGGCTCCGTCTCGGTTGAGATGGCCCTTCTCCTCTGTCTTTGGCATATTTTCTTATTATCCTCTCCTTCTTAAGTTGCTTCCTAATTTTAGCCAATTTCTCAGAAATCATCTCTTCACTGTCCTCTTGTATAGACTTACCAGTTTTAGTTTCAACAGCTTCAGAAATTTTCCTTCTCCTGCTTCTTCTTGTAGGTTTTCTTTCAGGTGGAGATTCCTTGGGTTCTTCAAAGTGGTTCCTCACTAGAAACTCATCCCAATTATCTCCCATTTTTCTCAAATGATGTTCAATTAGGATTTTGACTAAACCATGGTGATACAAAGTGGTTTCTAGAAACTGAACCCTCTTTTGAACATTAGAGGTCATTATTTTCAGACTATGAAGTAAGAAAAAGGGCAAATTGATTTCTTCATATAAGAAATGCATCATTAACCGAGTATGATAAACATAGAGGGTACCAAATCTTCCTTCACAAGTGATAATTTTTTGCAAAATGAGCAACATATTCCTCCATTTGTTTTTCAGTGCTGAGCTAGGAATACCCTTCTTAAAAATGGAAACATCCATACTTAGGGTTTTGAGTATTTGCCTCCATGCCTCATTACGAAATTCCCTATTTTTGAACCAATGTTCTCCTTGTCTGGGTAATTCCATTGCTTCTGCAATGAAAACCTCTGTAATAGTGAATTTAATATCTCCTATCTCAACCTCTGCTCCATTGAAGGACCGTGCAAATGTTTTAGTCACTTCTTTATGAAAACCATTAAATTTTTCCAAGAATTGTAACCACCCAGCTTGCTGTAGTATTTCTCTGATTTTTGGATAGCCTTCCAAGTACTTGGTTCCAACTGGTTCAGTTCTTACTATGAGACCCATAACTTATCTTTTCAATCTTCAAATTACTGCTCCTCTGCTCACGGTGAAAATGGCTGTTAAAGAGATGTTTTTACTCCACAGATGTTTCCTCTGTTTTATAGACCGGAATGGCTAAAAATTGGCTACGGAAAGAAATTATATGGAGTAGTTATGAAATGAGTATAATTCGGTGAGGGTGATTCATATGAGTTGAAAGCTATCACGGAAGAAAAGACCGCGGAGATATTTCGTGAGAAATTCAAAATCATCATTAAATACTTTGGCCTAGTGACGTGACTGATTAAATCACTTCAGTACTTTAACCATTAAGTTTTAAATGATGATCGGATATGGAAAGATGGAAGGGATTTTGTCCAAAGTTTTTATGATACGGTTGATAGGCATGATCAACACGACTAATTAAAATAACCTTTTTGAATCATACATGACTTAACTATGCTAAAATTTCCATGATCTGTCACCATAATAATTTCATAACTTTTACCTTTGCCTTTCCTTTGATTTTTTTTGTGGTTTTGATATGCCTTGTCCTCCTTTGAAAATCATTGATCTTCAGTCCTCATAACTCCTTTGATTTTTTTTGTTGTCTTGGATATGCAGGATCAATTTGCTGCTCAATCAAGTGATTACTGGATAGTGCCTTCAGGATCTCTGGCTGCAGAATGTCTAACTAGCTGCAGAATGTCAGACTGATTGCAGAATGTACCTATAGAAGTCTTAAAACATGGAATGGAAAGGTTTGAAGCATGAATGGAATGTTTATATGAAATGAGTTAAAAATGGATAATGAAGTATGGTGTAATGGAGTATGAGTGAAGTGAATAATGGAATGAAATGAATCTCAATCATAAATTGGAGTGAAGTATGGAAAATGACCTGTAACCTATGATTCAATTGCAGCAAGAAATCAATCTTAAAACTCTGAGATGAAAATGGGGTGGACCATGGAATGAAGTATGGAATGAAGTGGAGTATGGATGAATGGAATGAAATGAATCATAAGTGAAATATGGGTTTACACTTACGATTTTGTAATGGCTACTTGCAGAAAAAGAACAAATTTGAAAAGCTAAAGTGTCAGAAAGATTCTGATTTTCACTCTATCTTTTTTGTATAAACATGCTAATCAGTGATTAGTTTTCATGTTTATAATTTTTTCTTTTTCTTTTTCTTTTTCTTTTTCTTTTTTTTTTTATGCTTTTGAATTCAGAAAATTCAACTAAGTTGATGAAGAAGAAAAATTCTTCTTCATTAACTTCACATCACTGTTTTCCTGAAATCTCTTGACAAATTCTTCTCTTGAAAGTGGCTTGTGATACAGCTTCAATCTATAACCATTTACAAGAAAAGTGACCTTCTCTTCATCTATTGTCCTGATTTTTATTGCTCCATTGTCAAAAATTCTTATAATTTCATATGGCCCAAGCCAATGTGTTTGGAATTTACCTTGAAAATCCTTGAACTTTGAATCAAACAAGGGAGCCCAATCACCTTCTTTGAACTTCTTTTCCTTGATGTACTTGTCATGCCATCTAGTCCTTTGTTGTTGGACTATACTTGTTTTATGAACTGCATCTTGTCTGATCTCATCCAATTCATTAATCTGCTCCAATCTGTGCTTTTGTGCCTCTGTTAGATCAAGTCCTAGCTGAACTGCCATTTTGAAAGTTTGAATCTGGAACTCTATGGGAAACAAAACTTGCTTTCCATAAACAATTTCATAAGGAGTATGGCCTGTTGTGCTCCTCCATGTAGTTCTATAGGCCCACAAGGCTTCAGGAATCCTATCTGCCCAATCTCTTCTATGCAAATGAACAGTCTTCGTTAGGATCCCTTCAATGACCTTATTAGTAGATTCCACTTGACCATTTGCTTGTGGATGATAGGGATTAGATTTTCTGTGTCTGATTTTGTACCTCTCCATCATTTGTTCCACTAGCTTTGATGTAAATTGAGCTCCTTGATCTGTAACAATTTCCCTTGGGACACCAAAACGAGTAAAAATATCCTCAAAAAGAAAATTAACTACAGATGATTTACTAGCAGAAAGTAATGGCTTGGCCTCTACTCATTTGGTAACATAATCGGTACAAACTAATATATATTTCTTTTGCCTTGATGGATGACTAATAGGTCCTACAAAATCTAAAGCCCATTTTTCAAAAGGTTCAATATGTACCTGAGGCTGCAATGGCATCTCACCTGAAGGAGAAGGTTTCCCTACCCTTTGGCAACTGTCACACCTTTTGACATACTCTTTAGCATCTTTAAAAAGGGATGGCCAATAGTATCCTAAATGAAGGATCTTATAAGCTATCCTCTTATCAGCAATCCTAAATGAAGGATCTTATAAGCTATCCTCTTATCAGCAAAGTTTCCGCCACAAGGTTCATCATGACATGCCTTGAGGATCTCAGGCATCTCATCTTCCCGAACACATATCCTGATGATAAAATCTGGACCTGTTTTGTATAACTCATTAGCAATCCATGAATATTTTGCACTGTCATAAATGATCTTTCTTTTGTTTCTTGCATTCATTATTGAAGGAAATTTCCCTAAAACTAAATAATTAGCAATGTCATCAAACCAAGGAGTTTGAGTAGAAATTGCAAAAAGATATTCATTAGGGAATTGATCTTCAACTGGAGTATTGTCTTTGATGTTTTGGAGTCTAGATAGGAAATCATCTACTGTTTTTTGTTTTTCAAGCCTATCTAGAATGGTAATGTTGAATTCTTGTAAAAGCAATAACCATCTTATGACTCTGCCATTAGTAATTGATTTGTTCATTAGATATCTAATTGCAAAGTGATCTGTGTGAACAAAAGTTTCATAGCATGTTATGTAGTGTCTGAATTTTTTTATGGCATGAACAACAACTAAAAAATCTTTTTCACTTACAGTATAGTTTAACTCAGAAGGAGTCAAATTTTTACTGGTATAATAGATGGCATATGGAATCAAGTCTTTTTGTCCTAATACTGCTCCTAGAGCTGTATCTGAGGCATATGTTGAAATATGAAAAGGTAACTTCCAGTTAGGTCCTCTTAAAATAGGTGCTCCAGAGAATTTTGTTTTCAGGGTCTCAAAGGCTAACTAGAAATCAGGATTCCACTTGAATTCACAGTCTTTGGTAAGTAATTTGAAAAATGGAGATGCTATCTTGGTGAAGTTTTCTATAAACCTTCGATAATATCTTGTAAATCCTAGAAAACTCCTAACATCTTTTTGACAACTTGGAATAGATAAGTTAGAGATGACTTCAACTTTTGACTCATCAACTCTAATCCCATCCCCTAAAATGTGATGTCCTAGAACAATTCCTTCAGTAAACATCATAAAACACTTCTCATGACTTAGTGAAATATTTGCTTCTTTACATCTCTTTAAAACTTTTTCCAAGTTTGTTAAGGCTTCTTCAAATGTGTTTCCATAAACTATGAAATCATCCATATATACCTCTACACAATCATGTATTAGATCTGAAAAAATTCCTAGTACTGCCCTTTGAAATGTTGCGGGTGCATTGCATAGTCCAAATGGAAATACTCGGTAAGCATAGGTACCCCAAGGACAGGTAAATGTGGTTTTGTCTTGATCTTCAAGTGCTACTTGAATTTGGTTATAACCACTAAACCCATCTAGAAATGAAAAGTACTTTTTGCCAGCTAATGTATCTAACACCCGATCTATGAAAGGTAAGGGAAAATGATCTTTAAGAGTAGCTTTGTTTAATTCCCGGTAGTCAATACATACCCTCCATTTACCATTTTTCTTTGGCACAATTACCAAAGGAGAAACCCACTGACTATCTGAAATGGGATAGATAAAGTTAACATTTAACAATTTCTGCAATTCTTCCTTAACAATCTCTCTAAGATTTGGATTCATCCGTCTTTGAGGTTGTCTTATTGGTTTACAATTTTCCTTTATATAGATGTGATGAGTGCAAGTCTTGGGGCTTATCTCTTTCATATCAGTGTACTCCCATGCATATGCAGAAGAATGTCTCTGTAATATCTTGACTAGCTCTTCTTGTTGAGATTTCTCTAGGTTCTTGTTTATGTTTAAAGTTTTGCCTGGAAATATCTCAATTGTAGAGCTGCCAAATTTATCCATGGAGTAAAGAGACATATGTCTTGATGATAAAAACTCAATGTTGGATTCTTCTTGAAATTTTTCATGTTTGTATTCCAAAGAGGATTCAAAGTTTTCTAAGGTATTCAGAATTTGGCTATCTTCACTAATTTCTGAAATTGTGAAGAGAGGTTGTAAGTCTTCTTCATCCTCTATCCATTGAGTATCATCTAATTTTGTAATTGTTTTCGCTGGAGGATACAAGGTAAATTTCTTGGTTGAACTACCATCAGAGATATACATATCACCGGATCTACAACTAATGAAAGCATCAGCTGTAGCTAACCAAGGTCTTCCTAATATAACAGGATGCCCCCCTAGATTATTCTTAGGAGTTAGGATCATAAAATCCATAGGATATTCCCAAGAATCTAGAGACACTGGAATGTCTTCTATTACCCCATCAGGTTTGATCACAGATCTGTTTGCTAATTGTAATAATGTGGGTGTAAAAAGAAGATTAGGAAGTTTCAGTTTATCCATGATTTGTCTACTCATGATATTGATTGCTGCTCCTAAATCAATAAGTGTGTTTTGGATCTCCATTCCATTGATTTTAATTTTAACAACTGGATTTCCTAGGTCTAGATACTTTGGAATAGCCATCTTACCCATCATGATATCTGCTATTTTTCCTGCCAGTTGAATTTTCTTTATCTCTCTTATTCTTTTTCTAGTTTTCTTCATGCTCAATTCCTTTATTTTCTTTGCTAAGATTGGAATTTCCTTGATGGCTTGTAATAATGGGATCTTAATACAGACATTTCTCATATCATCTAGGAAATCATAATTAGGCACCATAATTTGTTTTTCTACACCCTTATCAATTTGTAATCTTTTTGGAAAAGGAGGTGTAGAAGTGGATGTTGATGGCTGCTCTAATATAGGAGTTGAAATTATTGGTTCTTTTTGTTTTGATTTTTCAATATTTGAGTCTTGGAAAGTTGTGTTCTCTTCAAGACTTTTATTTACCCATAGAGAATCTTCCTCAAAATTGTCTTGCTCTTGTATGATTACAGAAGGTTTCCTCTTTTCAAGTATTCTTCCAGACCTAAGTTGAACATCACTAAGGTCTAAAGAAGTGATCAAATAAGTTAGAAACTGTTGGCCTTCTATCATGTATGTGTTCTGAGGATTTTTATTGTTGGGGTTTGGTATGGGTTGGGCAGGCAACTGATTAATTTTCTGAGGAACTGGTAATGGAAGTGGTTGATTTTGATGTTGTGGATTTTGAGGATTTTGTTGAGGATTTTTTTGAGGAGGGAAATGTGGATATGGTGGATAGGATGGTGGATATTGATAATACTGAGGGTATTTTCCATAAGGATTTTGTGCTCCTTGTGCCCAATTTTGTGATTGATTTTGAAATTGGGGCCAAGGTTGCTGCCAAGAATTCCAAATTGGTGGGGGTTGATTATACAACTGATCATGAAATCCTTGTGTTTGAGGTCCTTGCCAAGGCCTCCTGGAGACAAAATTGAGAGATTCTGTGGAACTTGTAGGAGTTTCTTCTTGAAAGACAGCTTTAAGACCAGGAAGTGAAGGACAACTCTTGGTCTCATGTTTTTCTGAACAAATTACACAAGTATCTACAACTTTTGCATCCAAAGGGCACTCTCTCAAGGCATGTTTCCTTCTACATTTGGGACAAAAGATTGCTAAGGCCTCAGATTCAGCTTTTTGCTTGTTTTGTAACTTAAGGGTGTCTATTTGTTCACTAATACTCCCCAAGATATCAGATTTAAACTCATCAATAATATGTCCTATTTATGCCCTACTTACTGTCCCAGAAGAAGACTTACTTGCCCTTGCAAGAGCAGGGTCTCTTGGTCCTTTTACAGTTTTAGATTTCCCTCTTGAAAGGTTGATACATAATTCAGCTATTTTAGGTAATGTAAGCTGAGATATATCCCCTTTTCCCATAATGTTAAGGATATCTAACCATTCATCCCTAATTGTCTTCAACAAGAGAGCTTTCAAGGTATCTTGGTCTAGGTTTTCCATTTTTTCTCTTTTGATGTTGTAGTTAAATCTCTCCAACAAATCTTCCAGATTCTCATCTTCTTTTTGTAGCATTTTAAACACTTCCTCCTTATGGTTGACTGGCATATAGTAATCCAAATACCTCTCTAAAAATTCTTGTTTCATGTCTTCCCATGTCCTAATAGAACTTTTGATCAAACTCATAAACCACTTCAATGCTGCTCCTTTCAATGTTGAAGGAAATAGTTTAAGTTTTTTAGCATCTTGTAAGTAGTCATAGGTTCTACATAGGACTTCAAATTCAAATAGGAAGGTTTCAGGATCTTCATTTTTAAGTCCATAAAATTTTGGAAGGACAGAGGGTGAAATATTTTTCATAGTTGTATTGGTTTCTTCATCTACTATAGGAAACCCAAAAGAGCTTCCCATTTCTCTTCTACCTCTTCCTCTGCCTCCTTCTCCTTCTGCACCTCTACCTCCTTCTCCTCTACCTCTACCTCTACCCCCTCCAAATAGTGTTTGTTCTCCATTAAAAACTCCTCCTCCCCCTTCTTCTGCCATAGTTGATTCTTTTGTGGAAGTTGAAAGGTTTAAGTCCCTAGCAGGGGTTCCTGAATCTTCTTCTAAGACAGGTTCAGTGGGTAAAGTGGAAGGTCTTTCTGATGGAATATCTGATCTTAAGTCCTCTGGAAGTCTAGGATTAGTAAAGGATGGAATGTGGGTTTGAGTTGAAGGTGTGCTGGCTCTTGGTCTTGGTGAAACAAGTGGTGTTCTAGGAATCAAGCTTCTTCTTCTTAGGAATCTACCCCTTGAGTATGTTTCTCTACGCATGTCATTGTTTTTGGGAGGTAAGAAACAAGGCTACCTAGTTTTCACTTCCTCGGCAACGGCGCCAAAATGTAGTGCTCAACTTAGTGTTCCTAAATTGAGGTCATAAATTGTCAACCAGGGCTAGTAAACTGCTGAAGTGAGGTGCACTGTATGTGCCTAGGTATCTGTTCCTCACTACGTTGTGTTTAGTGTTTTTCTAATGTTTTTGGTTTTATGGTTTTCTGTTAAAAATGAAAAGAACTAAGTGTTGGTAAAGGGAAGTGGATGGTTACACTAAAACAGAGCAAAACCTATTCTAAACTGTGTATGGCACTAAAGAACAGAAAATTCAGGGTTTGATAATGACTCATAGCAAGAAAATAAATCACAACATGAACTCAATAACTCAGAACATGAACTCATCCAATTCATTCATTAGAAATATGTTGGAATAGCTTGAGAAAAGGACAAGTTTAGTGCAAATGAGGTTCTCCTAAGTAAACAATCATCTTACAATATTACAAAGAATCTCATCCATGGCTAGAAGTTTATTGGAACACAATTGGAAAAGATTATTTGTAGCACAATAAGATTCTACTCTGAATTAACTTTGAATGCTAAGATTAATCCATTCTGCAGCTCAACTTGTCACTACTAAGCTTCATCCGAAAGTTAGATATTTTCTAGATTAGTTTTGGAAAAAAATCTTGTTTGTGAAATTGCAAAAGATTGCAGAACAATCAAGGCCTTAAATTGATATCACTAATTCCTGTTCATATGATGATGCATTAATAGAAAGTCAGAACAAGAGTATTTTGTAAACAATGAAGGTCGTGAAGTCTAATTTTGAGAGTTAATACAACCTAAAGAACAATGGATAACACTGAACTAGAATGCAATTGATCAAACTTGAAACATAGTGACCACAACTAAACTAGAATGCCATTAACCTAACTTGAAATACAGTGAAATGGAACTAAACTAGAATGCCACTAATCTAACTTAAAATACAGTGAACAGAGTTGAACTAGAGTACCATTATCAAACTTGAAATATAGTGACAAAATTAAACTAGAGTGACATCTACCTCCGGAGTACTACAACTAGACTAAAGATGCAACTAATCAATGAAATGTTTCAGCTTTGTCTCATTCGAAGTTAGTGGTTTTTTGGAATAATTTATAGAACAGGACTGGCTGCAACATGTTATGTAAATGAGAATGAAAGCATAAAATTCAACAAAACACAACAAATCTCTAAAACACCACAGCTATGTCTCATCCGAAGTTAGTGATATTTTGGAAGAGATTAATAAGAACAAGACTAGCTGTAACAACTGATGTCATTGAGCACAAGAAACATAAAGTTCAAGGAAATGCAACTAACTCGTAAAATACTACAGTTATATCCCATCCAATGTTAGTGGTATTTTGGAAGAGTTTGTAAGGATAAGACTAACTGTGGCATCCGCTGCAAGTAAGTATAAAAACACACGGTTCAGAAAATTGATTAAACTAAGAATGAAACAAGGCTAAGTTACTTATCTAAACCATATGAACAAAGCTTCTCAGGTAGAAGGGGCCCTCTACCACCGAATTAGCACGCAAATCTACTCAAGATTGACTCAGCTCTTGCAATAAAGTGATGTCTCTTTCATTAAAGGAGAAATTCTTCAAAACAGAGTATTACGGTCTTATGAGATCTAGCAACAAAACAAAATCTAGCTAATCTAGCTAACTGTTTCTCGGTCTCCCGAGCCATACTTATAACAAAATTACATAACTGTCTTTGAGATAAAACAGGAATAATTTTCTTTCCCAAATAAAATCAAACTAGGACTCTGGTGGTGGCCTCATACTATGACTAAGGACATCTGTACAGTCCTTGTCCTATTAGAAGTCTATCTCCCAGTTTTGGTTTCCCACATGCATAACCACCTATAGACTCGAGCTCAGACTTCATGGAGAGCAAGAAATGATGAGGAAGTGATGTGGAATATGACCATATGTGTTTTTCCTTGAGATGACACCTGGAACCTGCGTAAACATGAAGACAGCTATGGAATAGGCGACTGGCTACAGAATGACTGCGTTCTGTAGCCGAGTCTAGTCAAAAATTGCTACAATAACAAAATCATGAAAAAATAGCAAGTTAGTCATTATATACATTCTCAAAGTAATCCTAATCAATCCTATTGATCATTTAATCCTATAATTGATGAGGGACAAAGGAAAGGAAGTTAAATGTGGTGGAAAAGAAGGACATCTTTGGGGCTCAATAGAAAGTAAGCAGCAATCTTTATTAATGGATAGAAGGGGAGGTTACAACCAACAATTGATTTTATGTCACCAACTCCATCATCATCCCAACCTCATCACAAAGAACATCTCTCCAGCATCATATCACTCAAATCAAACACTCAATTGAGATTCCAACAACATATGTCTACCAAATTTCTTCCTTCTCAAGCACTAGGATCTGTGCTCAATTTATAGATCAGCTAAATGTAGTTTCACAATCAATGACTTTCTAATAATAGGCAAGACATGTTTCCCAACTCAGAGGTGTTGAATGGACACATGGATTCAAATTTTGACACATATGCACTCTTCTAGAAGGCACTGGCCATGTGGAGATTCCGTGACAATGAGAATTTCGCTCCCAATTGACCAATGCACTCTTGAATTTCAAGAAGTGCTTTGCAGAGCACCCTTTAATGGAAGTAATTGCATATGAAAAGCAGTTAGTCCCTTGATATACTGCGTTGGTGAGCTCATAGGTGATATAACATGTACTTCAAATCTTGGAAACCTTGCAATGGAAGTCATGAATGTTTTGTTCTTGTTCTTTGTCTTAGGGCACATAGCAACTGAAATGATAGGGGATGATAGACCCTATTAATTAGTTCTGGGGATGATGTCCAGTTTAACCAGGTCATTGGGAATGGTGCCCAATTTGACCTATAATAGGTTTCCCCCTAAAGGGTGAATTCGGAATAATAATAACAATATTTTTTGAATGATATGCTTTACACTGTGATGGGTTGGAGCTGAAGCGGAGTGGCGACCTGCATCAATATTACAATAAATTACATCATGATATATCCTCTTGATCATGAGTCATTCCCATGCTCAAAAAATAAACTATCTAATAACATTTACATAGTTTAGAAAGTCATCTACATTGGAATGTTGCACAATATAGACATGCCTACAGATATAGTCCCATGTTCGGATGACGATCTGTATGTAAGGTCATCGTACAGATGACGTGTACAAAAATCCTGAAATTGTATCCCATATGGCTGAAACTAGATCGGGGGTCTTCTTATCTCGTTCACTCGATTTTTCAGGTACAATTCTAGCCATGTGAATATATGATTTGTAGTCGAACATGGTAATACATCGTTTCATTACCAGCCAATGATGTGAGATGTTAACAAACAAGAGAGAACCACCATTGATGTCAATGGTACTACAGTACATTTCGTAAGGCGTGAATAGATGATTAGATGTCGAACGCCAAAAAAAATATTTCTGTCGAAAGTCTAGAAGCGAGGATGTTGTCGATGTTGTAACAAGCCTCATGGTACTTGAAGATTATTTTTCTAAGTGAAGTTCCTGGATGATGATTTGACATCGACAAGAAGCTAATTTATTTTGAAAAGGGAGTTACTAATTTCGGGGACAAAATATGACTTGATATAGCAATGTTCATGGATGACTGTCATGAGAATGAAGGTTTATGAGTATTGCATAAGGATGAGTATTCACTGGATGACTTCTCTTGAACATGTCGGCGACACTGAGATGAGTTTCCATCATTGACCCAAAACTGAAGTGAAGGTATGATGAAACATAGGTATGAATAAACCGTCAAGAATATTACCCAACCCAAACAGTCATAGTGATGGAGTGAAGTGTCATGTTCAAGAGCGACCTGCTACCATAAAAGTTCTGTTCACTTTCCCAAATTTTCACTGGTCATTTGTCAACCAGTACCTCTTTATTTTTTAACAAGCTTGAGGAGGATAACATATGCTTGATATATAATTCAACCCTTCAGGAGAATAATTTATCACTATTTAATAATTTAATGAGTATAGAGATGAATGAAACTTGATTATTGCCATGATCGACAAGCCTGTTGTTATTCTATTTTTTAACGAGCCTAACGACAGTGACAGCCCGGTCCTTTTTCATATTTAGAGAGTTTGAAAAAGAGGACGAAAGAAAACTCCATAAGTAATTTTTCATAAAGTTATCGCTCAGATCCGAAAAAGTGTAAAATAATATCTGAGAGAACCTCTTAGCCATGTTCGACTAAGGCATTCCTTTTTCCTAAATAATCTATCTCAGTTCAGAAAAGGGTTAAACTTATACTGAGTATATATCAATTCATTTAATTTTACAAGCTCGAAAAGACAAGTGCTCAAAAATATTTTCACATTATTGGAGTCTGAAAAGAGCTAAAAGAAGACTCCAAGGGTTCCTTTTTCACTACTCTCGAAGCTATAAAAATAGATAAAAGTGTGCTCCAAGTCCTTTTTCATTTTTAACAAATCTCGAAAAATAAGGATAAAAGTATGCTTTGTGGTCAAATCATTCTTGAAAAAAATTTGAACAATTAATCTACTTATCAGTTGTAAAACATGTTCAGAACAACATCAAATGGATTAAAAATACATGTTTCATGATAAAAATAGAATAAAACCATAGTCACAGCAATAAATATGATTTGCAAATAATAAAATTACTAATTAAAAGAGTTTTACTATTCATTTTACCATTTGAGAGTTACCATTTGCATTTTGGAGCTCTGAACATGTTTTTTCCCCCAAACTTAAGCCATTGACTACGATCGATTCTGTGGAAATTTTTCATCGCCGTTTGATCTAGGTTGGTGCCATGAACCCTCTCTTTCTTTCATTAATCAATTCATTTCCTTTCATTGAAATTTTTTATGGATTTGGGCCCCTTAGGGTAAATTCTTTTTCCAAAGAGGGCAACACACCCTTGAGCATTGAAAACTATGTTGTGGAGCACCTAAATTGAAGCCTCAATGCATATGAAACACACTGTCCCTCATTCAAGAATGGGTTGGGCGCAATTCACATTCTTGATTCTTGCATTGTACCGAAAATTTGCCTAATTTTTTGCATGAAAAGGAGTCTAATGAGTCTTATGGTTATGTTTCAGGATTTCATTGGACTAGAATGACGATTACTTGGAGAGAAAGAGAGCATGAAGAACAAAATATGACTGCCCTAAATGATCCAGGTACAGTAAGAGCCCTAAGATATTATGAGTTATTAAAGTACTTCCGCTTGTCAGGGATGAGGCAACAAATATAACTCTTGGAGTTCTTAGTTTGAGCATGGGATCCAACTATTGAGGAATTTCACATTAGGAACAAAGTGGTTCCTATAGAATGGAGGATGTATATTTTCTGATAGACTTGTTGAGGAGAGGCTTGCCTGTTTCTCTTTCATGGTTTGCTCTCGGAGGAGAGACTGTGAGAGATTATTTTTTGCAATATTGCTATCCATGGGTAGAGCCAAGTAAGGATGGGAAAATAAACATCTGTGACGTTCGATATTTTCCTTTTAGAACCATTCTTTTCATGATCGCAAAACTTTTCGGCACCATTACACTACATGTAGCAAATAGATCATATATGCAGTATGCATTAGAGTGCATGGATCCAATAGTATTCAACTAGTTTGAAGCTGTATTTTCTCAGATAAAAGAAAAAATGAACAAGGCAAAGGGAGGAAGGAAGAAAAACTTAAGTTATGGTTCAATCCTCATTTCATTTTCCTTAAAGCAAATTCCACTGACGTAGCCTCAGCATGTGATACTTGGTGTGTCTAATCCTAGAGATCTGAGGATGAAAAATATGGGTAGAACTAATGGCTAGGCATGCATTCCAATCATACATTGTGTTTTTGACTGCATTCTTCTCCTGGTTCCGGTGATATATTATCGCCATCGATGAGTATGCATACGCAAGCGTCGATTTCCGAGGAGATCCATACTTAGCTTTACCAGAAGGCGCTCAGTGGAGTGCAATAGGTAAGAATGTTTTGACCATGTTTTTTTATTTTTCTAAGGTTTATAAAAAAAAATTGTATTTTGATGTTTTCCCAAGACTAAACTAAAGTTTTAATGTAATTCATATTTTGGTTGAGTTCAACCGGTGGAGGAACCAGAGCATGGAGCGGATAAGCCAGCAAAGAGGGCTTTCAGGAGAGTAGTCCTTCAGGATCTAGACATGGTTGAGACTCTATCTGAGCTTCGGCAGCACATAGAGGGGTTGAATTTCAGGATTATGGATTATCAAATCAAAGTGTTACCCATGCGACTACAATACTACACTATAGGTGTTCCTAACTTCTAGATGCAGTTACTGCATAGGATAGCTATATCTATAGCATGTTACCATGAGCATCACTAGTTTATTTTTGACATGTTGCATAAATTTTTAGGTCAGATGACCAATGTGTCTTGGGCACAAATTTTTGTAAAATCTTATAACTATCTATCTATTTGATTTCAGTGTTTTCCTATGTTTATTGTGCAATACTATTCAATTATGTGAATGTATCTTTACATGTGTTGCAAATTTCTGTCTAAAACATGATTAGCTAAAGAATTGGTCAATGTGTTCAAGTTTCTGGAAATGTGTTTATATTGAATAAAATCAAAGTTTCTTTCCAAAAGTCGAACTCTTAGGAACAAATAATGTAGTGTTTGATTTCTAACAGTATAAGCACTAGTAAGTTGTAATACCACAAGTTGTGAGTCTAACCTTATGATGATGTGGTTAATACCAAATGAAATGGAATCAGAGAGAATTTTTATCAATGCGCTATAATCAGTGATATTATTTGTTGATCTACCAATACAAAGCCCTTGAAAACTCACTAACTCATCGTTCGGAGTGAAAATGGCCCAGGCTACAGAGGATAGATTTTGCGTACTACAACTAGCACCATCCACATATCCAAAAAATGATTCAAAAGATTCAAACATCTACGATGAAATGTAAATCAAATTACTAATGTCAAGAAAAATCTAAAAAACAAACTAAGGCAGTGAATGCAAATCAATAGCATATATATGCGATATAATACAAAAAATTACTATGCTTATGATTAAGGATAGTAATGTTTCAAATACAACCCATTTCGGGGTTGCGCCAACGGAATTCCATCGTAATCAACTAACTCGTAGGCACCCTTAGCAAGAACTCTTTTGACAATATAGGGTTCGTGCCATAATGGCTCAAATTTCCCTATACCTATTACATCAGCTTCTTAATCAATAAGAAGGACCAAATTTCCCTTTGAGAAAATGCGAGGCTGGACATTTTTGTGGTATTGTGCCTTTATACATCCCTTATGCGCTTCATTGGCCAATTGGGCTTCATGACATGTTTCATCAAGATGGATGAGGTTAAAAAGATCCGCTTCTTCATCTAAGGTGTCAGGTAACAATTCTATTGCGATTTTTAACGACGATATTTTACATTGGATTGGCAAGATAGCTTCTAGACCATACACCAATTGAAAGGGAGTAAATCTGGTTGCATTTCTCACCGAGGTTCAGTACACCCACAAAGCTAAGTACAGGATCAAATTCTAGTTTCTTTTACAAACTCCTATCATTCTTTGACACATACGTTTAAGAATCTTGTTTATAGCTTCAACTTTTTAATATTCCCAAATGGGAAAAGCAGGAATATAGTGCAAAACCATGGAATATAAGTGTAAAACATTAGATCAAAATAGGAAACCAATATGGAGACCTTTCATTCATCAAAACAGCAGCATATATATGTAAAACAATGGGCCACAAATCATAATACAAGATAGAACAAGCCTCCAATTGAAAAAAATCTCAAAAGAGGTGCTTCTACTATATATCAAAATGCAAGAACACTACTACAACGCATTTTTAAAGGAACTGCTATAGCAAATGAATATAAAAAATATCATGGACAGATATATGCCAAAAAATATAGATATAATACATATCTAGGCACTATACAACCTCCAATGAAGAACCCCCAAAAGGGTTTTCAACAAAACACCATGTACAAGATCTGAATCAAAGCCCTAGGGTTTAATATTCACTGCAACAATAGATCTGGAAAGTGTGACTGATCTGATAAAAGAAATAGTGTAGCCTCCTCCAATAGATCTCCTAGATGAAAGGTTGATCCCTTCTCTAGAAAACCTCCTCTCCAAATGGTGTTCCAAAACCACCCTACAACTCCTCCCTCAAAATAGCACAGATCTAG
Source organism: Pinus albicaulis (assembly GCA_034641835.2). Taxonomy (NCBI): domain Eukaryota; kingdom Viridiplantae; phylum Streptophyta; class Pinopsida; order Pinales; family Pinaceae; genus Pinus; species Pinus albicaulis. Next base: position 353,475,902 of record CM076579.1, read on the forward strand.
AAAGAAACTGCGTTGTAGGGGCAAATAAATCAATGGCCTGATGCCAAGATCTGAAAATAAGCACAAGGGTCTTCCTTACTATCCTCCCAATGGAAAGGAACCCTTCTCCACTGAAAATAAACACTGAAGTGACCCAAATATGGTCTCCAGTGCTGCAACCTGCAAAACAACTCAACCCTCAACAGGATCTGTGTTGTAGATGTAAGATGAATCTTTGGCCAAATGCCTGATAGTGAAAGTGAAGTACAAGACTCCTCCAAGAGCTTCTCAATGGAAGAGGTGGGATTCCCGATCAGGAACACCCAGTGCTAAATATGATCCATATTTATGTAGGAATGCAATAGAATACAGAAATAGACATAAACATGGAGATGCAGTGGAAACAATACTTCATTTCATTAATATCAAAGAATTGAAATATGCTTATAGACATAATGGAAATAAAATAGCTAGGGTGTTGGTAGCGTATCTCTGAGAAGAGATGTGGCAGCTCAAACCTCTAAACTATGTTACAATGAGGCTAGAGGGCCTATTTATTATTGAGAAACAATGGAGAACTCTAAACATCCAAAAACCTAACCCTAGGAGATGAAGCACCAAAACTATGGGCCCTATTTGGGTAAATTGGTGTTTCAACTTCCTGGGGATGTAACTTCGGCATACGATCTCCGTTTGACGGGTATTGTATCTCGCTAGAAAGATCTATCCTAGGATTAAAACTTTCGATGTGAGCAACATGGTCCATGAATGGACTATGAATGGACCATGTTGCTCCCTGTTTTCCAAAAAAACGTCGTTTAGGGCCTCAAAACGGCTTCAGAAGTTCAAGACCTAAAAATTTGCTAAAATCAGTAAGTTGTGCTGCAACTTAAAAACTGAAATAACTGATGGTGGGGGTTCAAATGGAATAGGTGGGTGGCCACCAATATCCACCTAGATCATTAAGGCCCCAAAATGGCTCCGAGAGTGCAGGACCCGAAAACCTACTAAAACTAGTAAGTTGTGTTGAATGTGAAAAGCTGCAAGAATCGATGGTGCGGGTCCAAATGGAATAGGTGGGTGGCCACTGATATCCACCTGGATCATTCCTCCCTCCTTAGGAAGCAATTGTCCCCATTGCATTGAGATCCTCCATGAGATGAGGCAAATTCTGTTGAACTGGGTATTAGATTTGTTGAAGATGTCATGGACCTGCGAGCGAACATGCTGGATGTGTTTAGTAAATTTGGTTTCTTTATCAACCTCAGATAGTACATGTGTGGATTTTGTATGTGTAGTTGCAGGAGGTATGGAAACATCAGGCGACGGTGTGTTGGGGGTCAGATTAATGGAGTGCTTATCTTAACAGTGTAGAGGAACCTCTATGAGTGAGGAGAAAATGTCCTCGTATTCCTCCATGACTTTGTCCATCTGCTGCAGCCGTGCAGGGGAGCCCTGTTTTGAGGTTGTGGCTGCAATATTCTTCTTTCCCTATGAGCGAGTTGTAAGGAAAATAAATTTCTTGGTTTGGGAAACAATCTTACTGTGTTGTTTTGTAGTAGTCAAAGAGATGACAAGAGGCGATACTACCTCTGGTATCCTATACAAGATATTTCCCAAAGTAATAATAATAGCACGAGGCCTAGACTCATACACAACATGTCACCTCCACAAGTATGGTTGGTCCAATAATACATCAGCTACATCAAGAGGAGCGACATCACATAATACCTCATCCGTGAATGGCTTGATGATGTACGGAAGGCGGCACTGTTGGTGGATGCAAATATCTCTCCCTGGGTGAAGCCACCTAATGATATATGGCTACGGGTGTGCTACGGTCGGTAGGCCGAGCCGCTTCACGGCCTTTACTGAAATGAGGTTCTTTTATCTTCCACTATCGACAAGGAATTGTAGTGTAGAACACTTCACCCACATTCGCGAATGGAAGAGGCGCTCCCCCTCCTCTGGATCCTCGGGATCCTCCCTCTGGATCTTCATGGTGGCAACAATGGAACTGGGATCCACATCAATGATTTTCTTCCCTTTTTCATTGCCTTTGTCTAGTTCTGACCTAGGATTAGAAAATGCATCTGATTCATGTGCCTTTAGTTCGGCCACCAATGACTGTTCAGAAACCAACATTGTTTGGCCCGCTTTGGCCTTTCCCCTTGTTCTATGGTTCAGGGGCACCTTTCCCTGGCTTCGGATTCGTAGATCCAAAGTCTCGCTTCTTCGGCTTAAATTTCTACTCGATCTTGGTAGCATAGCAATATGCTGTGTCAAGTGATGTAATGTCGAGGAACTCCATTTCCTCCTGAATGTGTTTTTGTAGACATATGCGGTACTTGAGTACCAAATGTCTCTCTGAATCTTTAATACCCAACTTTGTGTGCCAGGTATGGAACAAGTTCGTCAGTTCGTGCACATCTTGATCACTTTTTTGCTGCAGCGTAGTCCATTGGATGTATTTGTCCTCATAGCTCCCCACGGGGTGATATTGTTCCTTGATATCATCTCGGAATGAATTCCAAGTGGGTGTGGCCGATAACATATATGGTTCCCCTTCGTCCTATTGCTCACAGTAGGTTTCCCACTAGTCTTTGACATGGGGAGTAGCTTTGAGGAGTGCAAAAATAATCTTTTCTTGGTTGGAGAAATCATGGACCGAGAAATACCCTTCCAACAAATTTAATGATATATCTACAGCGTCTACATCTATCTGGCCTTCAAATACAGGAATGTCAAATTTTACCTATACCTTGAAGGGAGTGGCACCTCCATTGTGGTTGTTGGATGCATATGCGCCGTAGGTGGGAGTCGTTGAAGGATCTGAGAAAAGTTATCCATCATCGCATTCCTTTGTTTCTCGAGGGCCTCCTCGAGCAATATTTTGATAGGATCTCCTGCTCCCTTGTCTTTATTTTCTTCCGCCATGGGAGGTTGTCGGGGTTTGCGAGGCTAATCTTGCAAGGGTTCAACTAGATGGATCCCTAACTCCTTATACCCTGACCGCATTGGGGACATGCAAATAAAAATAGATAAAGAGAAAACCACTCTATTACCACTAATCTGGATTTATGTAGGAACGCAATAGAATACATAAATAGACATAAACATAGAGATACAATGGAAACAATACTTGATTTCATTAATATCAAAGAACTGAAATATGCTTACAGACATAATGGAAATAAAAATATCTAGGGTGTTGGTAGCATATCTCTTAGAAGAGATGTGGCGGCTACAGACCTCTGAACTATGTTACAATGAGGCTCAAGGGCCTATTTATTATTGAGAAACAATGGAGAACTCTAAACATCAAAAAACCTAACCCTAGGAGATGAAGTGCCAAAACTATGGGCCCCTTTTGGGTAAATTGGTGTTTCAACTTCTCGGGGACGTAATTTCGGCATATGATCTTCGTTTGACGCATATCATACCTCGTTAGAAAGATCTATCCAATGAGTACAACTTTCAGTGTGATAAACATTGGTCTATAAACCCATGTTTCTCTCAGTTTTCCCAAAAAACGTTGTTTAGGGCCTCAAAACAGCTCCGGAAGTTCAGGACCCGAAAAATTGCTAAAAATAGTAAGTTGTGCTGCAACTTAAAAACTGAAAGAACTAATGGTGGGGGTTCAAATTAAATAGGTGGGTGGACACCAATATCCATCTGAATCATTAAGGCTCCAAAACGAATCCAGGAGTGCAGGACCCGAAAACCTACTAAAAATATTAAGTTGTGTTGAATGTGAAAAGTTGCAAGAATTAATGGTGTGGGTCCAAATGGAATAGGTGGGTGGCCATTGATATCCACCTGGATCAAAATAGCACTTGCAATCCTAGCTAAACAGCCAAAGAAATCTATATGTCTAAACAAACCATATATTCAGAAATATCAGATACTCATACATAATGAATATGGCTACCATCCTCTTCCTTTTATAAGATATGAGCTTCCAAACCCTAAGCCCCATTCATTTATGACCCTACTTCCATGCAAGGTGTCTCCATATAAAATTGCATTGTCCCTCATTGATTGCCACTCCTCCATGGCAGCGTTGTTGATTTGGTCAAAGTTGACCCAGTCAAGATGTTCCAGCCCCTTTTCACACCTAAGAGTTCTCAATTAAGCTGCCAAGATGTTTTCCTTTCGCATTGGCATTGATTTATTCATTATTAAGGAGACTTATGGACCTCCATTATCCTCTTATTCATAAAACAAAGCAGAAAAACAAAAACTAATATTCCAACTAGCTCATGGCTAATTGGGAATATTACAGTCCTCCCTTCCCAAATGTTGCTTGTCCTTGAGCAACTGACAAGGTGAGTGTTGCAACTCTTCTCCTCCATCATTGGTGACACCATCATGTGATAAGCTTCCCTCATAAGCTAAGTGTCTACCAATCCATCCCTCCATGAAATGCTCCTCCAAAGTTCTTATGAGATGAAAATGATCCATCCCACAAGGAAGCAATAGATCCAACGAAACAAACATGGGTTTCCCAATGTTCTCCCTGAAACATGTACCATAATGAACATGGAGAATCTCTCTCCCATAGAGCACATACAATCCTCCCATCCTCCCTCCAATCATTCCCATAAAAAGAATAAGCACATCATCAATGTATGGGATCAAAACCAAGTACATACAAATGGAAATATGCATAAATGGAGGTGGGTCATAGTCCCACATGTGGAACCAGTGCAGTATGTCTCCTGACTGCATTAGATAATGATGTGGTAAGTGGTTTCCCCACCACTTACTTTCTGCCCAAGTATTCTCAAAATGGCTGAAAAGGTGAGAAATTTTTGGTGCCATTGGAGTGCACCCACAATGATACAACATCTCCCTATATCTTCCAAGGGAGTGGCCATGTTCAAAAAAATTTATGGCCCAAAGTTTGCCATGAATTTTATATGTAAGAATGCTCCTCCTTGGAGCAATGGCCTGCATATACATGGTAAAGGAATGAAAATAATAACCAAATGAAACATCATGTACATAAGCATGTTCCTTACCAAAATTTATGCTCATACAAATGGAGTGGTCCATAGATAGGTCCCCTCTCATGCAAAGTCTCCTAATCTGTGGTGACCTTCCGCAAAGTAATCAACCACTGCACCCCCAATATCACATTGGTGTCAGGTATGTCAACCACAAAGAAATGATTAGTCAATGTATATGTCCCCATGGTGATAGATAAGGATGGAACATAATGCATGCACCGCATAGTTCTATCTCCTGGGACCAAAATAAAAAATCCTTCAAAATCATCAGTAGGTATTGCCCTCCTCTGCACTAGATTGGCATCAATAAAATTGTGGGTAGCAACACTGTAAATCAAAACAGAAACCCTCTGATCTAGAATAGAACCTCAAACCCTCAAGGTCAAGTACTTAGGTACTCCTCCCAATGATGCAAGAGCCCCTCCAATTGGATAAAATTCCCCATTCCCATCTCCTGATGGTGTTGGTTCATCTTTTGTTCTATTAGCACTGTCACCTCTTCTTGGTTCTTCTTCTTCTTCCTCCTCGTCATCTGAGAAGACATCTATGTAGTGTGCCTTTCCTACTGCACATTTATGTCTGGGTGCCCAATATTCTTGGCATTTGAAGCAAATATTCCTCCTCCTCATGTCTCTTAGTACATCATCATCAAGAGGCTTTTTATTTTGGATCTCTTTTGAGAAAGGAGCCTTCTCTTCTTTTCCCTTTGATGGAAAGGAGGGCTTATGTTGAAATGTTGCCTTTTCTTTTGGCAAGGCATCTTGAATATCTTTAGCCCTTTCAATGGCACCTTGAAGGGTAATGGGCTTGGTATACTTAACCAACCCATGAAGAGGCTCATCTAACCCATCAATGAACACATAGACCCTTCTTTCTACAGATAAATCAGGAACCATAATAGAAAGTTTTAAAAACTCCGAAATGTAAGTTTCTGGATTACCTGGTTGTTTGAGCTTTGCAAGCCCCATGAGTGGTGCTTCAAGATCTCTTCTATCAAACCTCTCCACCAACCTCCTTGTGAACACTGAATATGTAGTCACATTGGCATGACCCAATGTAGAAAATCCATGGAACCACCAATAATGTGCTTCACACTCAAGGTGCAGCGTTGCTATCTTAATGGCCTCCATCTCTAGAACTTTGTTCAACTGGAAGTAGATGTCAAGTTTTTCTACCCATGATTTGTCAGTGCATTTATATGACCCATAAAATTTGGGCAAGAAAAACTTGCCCATAGTGCGGTGTAGATCATGATTTTGAATCAATCCTCCACCTCTATTGTGATGCCTAGCTCTCCTATTGTCCTTGATTTGAAAAAATTCTTGAAAACTCAAGTTCTCCTTGAATATATGAATTTGAGACTCATACTCCATGAAATAGTATTCAAGAGTTTCTTTTTCCTGAAACCCTTCATTTCCCATTTCCAATAATGTAGGCATTGTAGAGTGTTGGGAATCGTGTTGTTGCTGCACTAGTTGATCACTCCAGTGAGGAGAAATGTCAGAGCCTTCACCATGTTGAGATCCTTTAGGAAAATATTTGTATCTATCCATCCTCATCTCCTTAATTTCTCTAGCAATTTCTTGTATAGCTTTGAGAAGAATCTTAGGAAACTCTTTCTCCTCATCTTCTCCTACTGATAAAGGGGTTTTACCCTTGTTCTTTGTCATTTGTATAATCAAACTTCCAGTGTCTTATTCTTTAATACCTCTTCTCTCTATCAGTAAGAGGATATCCTTATTCAGATGACATATTAGCTTTTCAAGATGCATAGGTTGTGCCAATATTATGCTCTGATACCACTGTAATATTACCAAATGGGAAAAGCAGGAATATAGTGCAAAACCATGGAATAGCAGTGTAAAACATTAGATCAAAATAGGAGACCAATATGGAGACCTTCCATTCATCAAAAAAGTAGCATATATATGTAAAATAATGGCCCACAAATCATAATACAAGATAGAACAAGCCTCCCATGGACAAAACCCTCAAAAGAGGTGCTGCTACTATATATCAAAATGTCGGAACACTGCTACATCACAGTTTTAAAGGAACTGCTACAACAAATGAATGTAAAAAATATCATGGGATGATATATGCCACAAAAGATAGATCTAATATAGATCTAGGCACTATACAACCTCCAATGAAGAACCCCTAAAAGGGTTTTCAGCAAAACACCATGTACAAGATTTGAATCAAATCCCTAGGGCTAAAGATTCACTGCAACAATAGATATGGAAAGTGTGGCTGATCTTATATAATAAATTGTGCAGCCTCCTCCAATAGATCTCCTAGACGAAAGGTTGATCCCTTCTCTAGCAAACCTCCTCTACAAATGGTGTGCCAAAACCACCCTACAACTCCTCCCTCAAAATAACACAGATATGGAAAGAAACTACATTGTAGGGGAAAACAAATCAATGGTTGGATGCCAAGATCTGAAAATACGCACAAGGGCCTTCCTTAATATCCTCCCAATGGAAAGGAACCCTTCTCCACTGAAAATAAACACTGAGGTGACCCAAATATGGTCTCCACTGCTACAACCTGTAAAACAACTCAACCCTCAACAGGATCTGTGTTATAGATGTAAGATGAAGCTTTGGAAAAATTCCTGATAGTGGAAGTCAAGTACAAGACTCCTCCAAGAGATTCTTAATGGAAGAGGTGGGATTCCTGATCAAGAACACCCAGTGCTAAACAACACTTGAAATCCTAGCTAAATAGCCAAAGAAAGCTATATGTCTAAACAGACCATATATTCAGAAATATTAGATACTCATACATAATGAATATGGTTGCCATCCTCTTCCTTATATAAGATGTGAGCTTCCAAACCCTAAGCCACATTCATTTATGACCCTACTTCCATGCAAGGTGTCTCCATCTAAAATTGCACCGTCCCTCATTGATTTCCACTCGTCCATGACAGCATTGTTGATTTGGTCAAAGTTGACCCAGCCAAGATGTTCTAGCCCCTTTTCACAGCTAAGGGTCCTCAATTAAGCTGCCAAGATGTTTTCCTTTCACATTGGCATTGATTTATTCATTATTAAGGAGAATTATGGACCTTCATTGTCCTCTTATTCATAAAACAAAGCAGCAAAACAAAAATTAATATTCCAACTAGCTCATGGCTAACTGGGAATATTACAAACTTGTCCATTTGATTGTGGATGATGAGTAGAATTATCATGTGACAATCCTAACTTGGAAGTTAATTCAGTCATCATATGGTTGCAAAAATGCTTCTCATGATCTGTGACTATAGCCTGTGGGACCCCAAACTCAATGACATGATTAAAGAAAAAAAATGCAGTTGTTTTTCCTGTGTTGTTGAATGTAGGCATCGCTTCGGCCCATTTAGTAAAGTAGTCTACTGTGAAAATAATATAACCATGCCCCCTAGACGAACGAGGGTTGCAGGTCATGAATTCAATGCCCCATTTCGAAAATGGTCCTACATAGACAACAAGATGCATTTGCACTGGCGGTTTGTAGATTTTATGATCAAATATCTGGCACGCATGACAACTTCTGACCGCAAGGATGCAATCGTGAAATATGGTAGGAAAAAAGTAACCAGTGTGGAGTATCTTCTGCATAGTAGCATATCCAGAAAAATGTCCACCACAAGACCCAGCATGACAATCATTTAAAACCTTTTCGGCCTCCTCATGAGTGAGGCACCTTCTTAAAATTGTGTCGACACCACAAAGATAAAGTGTATCACCCACAATCAGATAATCTTTGGCTTGGTATTGAATACGTCACTGGTCAGAGAAAGAGGTATCAGGTTGAAAATTTTGAGTCTGGAGATAAATGATAAAATCCCCATACCAAGGATCATATGATCCAATCATAAATAGAGACTCGTGATAAATATATGGTTCCAACGTAATAGCAGTACTATCAGAGGGAAGGTCACAGAGAAGCTCAGCCAAAACTAAAGACTTCTTTGACTTGGATTTGATGATATCCAAATCAAATTCCTGCAAAATGAAAATCCATTTTGAATACTTGTCCCCCAGTAATTGACGCGATAAGATATAAGTCATGGGGTTGCAATCTGAAATGACAGTGTTCTTCTGGAACAAGATATGGTGGTGAAATATTTGGACAGCTTGAACAGCTGCCAAGGAAACCTTTTCTACGTAAGAATACTTCACTTCCGTATCATTGAGATTATGACTCAAAGAATAGATTAGATGTTCTATCCCATTTTCTACTTAGACCAATACCATAGCAATAGTCGTATTAGCCACGGCGATATATAATAAATAATCACTCTGATAATTAGGGGGATACATTAATGATGCCTGAACAAGATTATCCTTGACAACATCAAAAGAATCTTGCGCAAATTGGTCCCAATGGAAGGGAATCCCATTTTTCAGGAGTCGAGTAAATCCTTTAGCCATTTCGGCATAGTTGGGTATGAACCTCCTTAGGAAGTTAGCCTTTCCTTTAATTTTCTGTATCTTAAGTAAATTTGATGGTGCGGGCAAATCAAGAATGGCCTGGACCTTCAATGGGTCGATTCAAATTCCTTCTTTTGAGACAGAGAATCCAAGAAAACGACCAGAACCAACACAAAACACACACTTATATGGATTGAGGCATATTTTGTAGTGTCAGCAGCATAAAAATATGGATCTCAAATGCATCGAGTGATCAGTCTGATTTCGTGAATGTGCAGTTAAATCATCTAGATAGGGTTGAACAATGTGCTTGATGTCATTGAAAGCATAATCCATTGCTCTCTGAAAATTTGCCCCGACATTCTTTAAACCAAACGGTAGTTTCCAATAAGTGAATGTGCCCCAGGGATAGATGAATGATGTCTTATATTGATCCTCTGGGTGGATATTGATTTGATTGTATCTAGAAAATCCATCCATGAACGAAAATATTTCGCATCCAGCACAATCATCAATAATATGGTCAATAAAAAGAGTAGGATATTTTTCTTTTGGACAAGAAAGATTGACATCCTGATAATACGCACACTCTCATGGTTCCTTGTTTTTTCATGACAGGAACGATGTTGGAAACCCACTCAGTTAGCAGAATAGGGCAAATGAAACCAGCACACAAAGGTTTCTCAACTTCTGCTTTAATGGCATTGGCCTTCTTCAGATGAACAGGATGAAGGCATTGGCGTACTGGCTTGACATCAAGGTACATATTAATAGTGTGTTCAATGATACTAGTATCTATGTCTGGAATTTCCTCCTAAGACCAAGCAAATACATCACGGAATTTACGAAAGAGAGAGCGATATGTTTCCAGTTCTGATGAAGAACAAGATACATCGACATGAATATTTTCTACAAAGCCAGGTTTTTTCGAAATATCGATAGAAATGGTTTCTTCAATATTTGATAAATTTCGCTCAGGATCGATCACATTAATAGGAAAAGAATTCGAAAAGAAATTTTTTATCGATGGGTGATATAGTTCACTAATATTATTTTCTTCATAATCAGTGTTATCACTATAAAAAAATTTCCAAACTTGGACATTTTGTATTTGTTCCTAATTCATGGTCTTAGAATAGGGGTGAAGTCATTTTCATGTTTTTAGAGTCTATGTCATAAGGTTAGAGTTTCATTTCCATCATCAAATATGGTCCAACAACTTTCTTTTACATTTTAGGGGTCCCATTTCATGTTTCGGAAATCATGTGTTTAGTCACTTTGCAAAAATTTTCAAATAAGCCACGAAGCCACGTTTTCGTAGCGCAGACAGTGTAAAAAAATTATTTTGCACTACGAAAACGCTGGTCATTTGGTAGCGCAAAACCCTGAAAATACATTGCATGCGCTACGAAATCGGGGATTCGTAACCAATCTCGTCCAACTGTCAAATCCATCAAATTCCGTTAAATTTTCATGAATAGGTGTCAGTCCACGAATCCTTTCTCCCACATGTAACCATTCACAACCATCATGAGATTCATTAGGGGTCATTTAGCATCCGTCATTTTAAAATTTGAAATGGGATGGTTGTCCTTGGTTATATTTTATCATGCAAAAACATTTGTTGCATGTCTTTCTTTGAATAACAAGCTCATGGTAAGCATAAACCAAATTTTTTGAACCAGTTATCAAGCGAGGCTGAATCCTTAATCAAGCGAGCCAATTTATTACAGGTTTTCTGAAGCTACAGGGATTCCAAGTGAAAGATGACAGAGGAAAAAAGAAACCACAGATCAGACCATTGTTTGAGAACAGAACCCGAAGGCATAGAAGCTCTCACTAAGGATAATTCAGTTGAAGAGGCCTTCAAGAAAGTAGGATGCTGGAGATTCTGCAAAAATCTACAGGGAGGTCATAATCAAGTCACAAAGGAATTTTCCATCAATTTCACAGGTTCAAATACAAAAGTTAGATGTTTAAATTTACCAATTTCTCCTGAAGTTATTTCTTTAGTAACAGAGTTTCCAAGGGGAGAAGAAAGGTGGTTCAAGAACTTCAGATTTGAAATGGAACCTTGTAAAATATTTTTGAAACCAGAATTTGTGGACACAGATTTAACCAAAGCAGTGCCAAGAGGTTATGTCAAGGATACATATGCCAACCTACTCTCAAATATTCAAAGGTACTTCACCTGTGAAGGGAGATATCATAAGGTGTATTCTTACCATTTCAAGCTCTTATTGCATTTTACTGGGATAATTTCTCTAGATTTTCCTTTCTTTCTATTTCGGAGTTTGGCCAAGATGGCAGATAAGGTGTAGATGAAAAATCAGGCATATGAAACTTCATTATTTCATCATGGTCTTGTCAAATTAATAGTTTTTCATGAGCTTCAAAGGGTGAATAGAGAATGGTCAGAGTTTTTGTTTCTGTGTGGATTTGGGGTGGAAACATATGGAACAGGTGTTAGCCCTAGGGCTAAGGAGAAATCACCATCTAAAATCACTGACCCTGCAGAAACAAGATCAAAGAGGTTTGTCTAGCTAAAGCCTAGAAAACAAGTGAAAGGGCCAGAGATTAAAACACCAGTAATTGTTCAATAAACCCCTCAATCTGCACAAAAGAAGGTAACCAAAAGTTAGAAAGCAGTGCAGGAACAGTCAACCAGCAAATCAACTCAGAAAAGGTTGACTAGAAGACAAATAGTAAGGGAAAAAGGAAAAACATTGGTTTCAGAAGAAGATCCAGGTTTAAAGGGTAGATTAAATGATATTTTACAAGCTATTGATATTGAGGAATCTCCTTTAGTGCAGGCCGATTTTATAATTTTGGATGAAGGGAAATCTAAGAAGAGCAAGTCTTCCAAAAAACTAGATTTTAATGATGAAATTTCAGAGATTGTGTTCAAGCCTAGAAGGCCTCTAACTAGGAATTCAAAAAGGTTGCAAGGATTGGATGTGGAATTAGAAAAATCTGGAGAAATTTCAAAGGATTATGAGGAACCCGTGGACCTTTCATCACCTATGCTTGAGGATGATAGAAACAGAGTTTTCCATACACAAAGAGAAAAGAGCAGTTATGAAGGAATGAAAGAAAAACTAAGACTAGCTAATCTTCAAATTGCTAGGCTTAAGAAGAAAGTAAGAGAAAATATGGTGGAGAAGATAAATTTTGACAGAATTAAAGCTCTGTGGGAACTTGAAAGAATTTACTGAAAAAATCAGCAGTGAAGCTCAGTTTTTCACCTGGACCCTTCCTGCAATCAAATATGCCAAGTTTGTGAGAAGGGTAAATGTGAATTTAAGGGCTACTAATAGGAGGTTAAATAGGCACATTGAGGATCTTGAAATACAATTGGCAAACTCTGAAGAAAATCAGCTACAACATATGTAAGACAGTAAGTCACAAATCCCTGATATAATTTTGTTTTGGGAAGGTCATCACTTTTGGAAACCATGGAAAAGTTGACTTATAGTGTTTTCAAATTCCATTAGCATCAAATTTATCATTAAAGACTGTAGATATTCTCAAGGCTTAAAAATGATGAAGAAACTATCTAAATATGGAGACACACAGCGAAACTGCTGTAGCTACAATTTTAAAAATTTTGATAAGGTTCCAAGAGGGAAACACCAGATTTTTGAAGTTTCGATGTTGTTAGAAGATGGAAATCAGTCACCAATGAAGTTCAGATATTAAACAAATGAAATTTGATGCTAATAGATGTGTTACAAATGCATAGTTACTGCACTACAAAAACAGTGATATTTTCGTAGCACACACAGATCAAATCTCTGCACACTTTTTCATGGACTCAATTTTGCACAGGTGAATGGACATGGTTATGTGAAAGTGATAACACATTTCACTTGTCTTAAAAGGTTCATTTTTGTCATACAAATATTCAAGGAGCATAAATGAGGGTTAAAGCTATATTGCAGGAAACATGTTCCTACTTTTCAGGACAGATAAGGGATAAGTTAAACAGATTGTAACGGCAAGATTATGGACATCATCAAGGTCGAAGATTAGGAGGAGCAGCTGTCAAACATAATATTTAATTTCTAGATAAGGTTGTTTTAGTTATAAGAAGGATTTTTACTCCTAATTTCATTAGGACTCTAGAACAGACATTTAACTGTCACATGTAATTAATAGGTAGTTTTAGAGTAAATAGGTGTCAATCTAAGATAGAATTCAATTTCTTTGAAGATGGATCATAGAATCCAATGTTGTAATGACTCTATAAGAGAGATGAGGTCGAATTCCTCAAGGTTGGAAATTTTCATGAACAAGAAGAGTATGTTACTATAGCAGACTGTGTGTTTTTATCATAATACAGATGTTGGCTTACTACTCGGGATTCTGAAAGAGTTTTTAATGTGTGATCTACCTATGGTTTTCTTCATCTATCTCTTTGCAGTGGTATAAACATATGTTACTTAGAATTCATTGTGAAATTCTCTAAATTCCTGCATATGTTTGTAAACTGTGTTGTGTTCACTTTGTTTTTGTTTCACTGATACACTTAAGAAACTCTGAAATGCCCTAACTTCCATGATAAGCTGATGTTGATATTTTGTGGGAAAATACCTAGACTCCATTGCCCAGTAGATGTTTTTTGATCATTATCTCAACCAGTCATACACTTTATCCAAATTATTCCTATAGTTAGCCATCTAATCTTTAATTAAAAATCTTAAACCTAGTGAGAGAGCCCTCTCAGGTTGAGGAGGCTAAGCCTCAACTAAAGGTTTGGTTTAAAATAGTTACATTGAGGTAGTCAGACCAGTAGCCTATTGGGTCCTATTTTGGTGATAACAATCAGGAATATGGGAATGATGACGATAATCTTCCCATGGTTCTCCTTCCGACATCATGGTTTCCAAAATATTCTCATCTATCAAAAAGGTTCAGGAAAAAGGATCAGATGGAGTACAAAAATCTAAGGAACGATCAACCCAAACAACAGGTGACGCTGAGTTCGGATTTGTCACCCAAGCTAGATAGATTGATTGTTATGCTAGCTCAATAGGGATGGTCAGCAAAAATTCATCCAACATAGCAATTTCATAGTCACCCGTACTCTTCCTTAATCCATATGGAGTGGAAGATATCATGTAGCAGGTCTCTATACGTGCAATTTCTTCCAACGTCACAAGTGGCGGTAATGCAAAGGTTCCCATGAGAGTGGAATCCTTTAAGGGTCCTACACCAATGTTCTGAAGTGTGAGTTGGGGCGCGTGAATGAATGGAACACTTCCAGTTACCTGTGAAGTGGAGGAAAAGAAGGATAGTTGTTTGATGACTGTGCTAACACCTTTATATGGAAAGGCGATCATTCTTAAATATGTAGAAACAATTGCAGTCATAGCATATACCCATGGCCTTCCCAGTAAAATATTGTAATCAAGGGGTCCATCAATGACCTCAATGTCATCATTCATTGTTTTTCCCCCTAGTTCAACATTCATGTTATTAATAGTACCACAAGGCTTATATGTATGTCCATCAAAAGCCTTCAATGTCATTGATGATTGAGATAAGCGCGGTGAGCCAAGTGACTTCCAACAGTTTAGAGACATAATGCACGTAGATGCTCCCTCATCAATAATAGTATGAAGAACAAGGTGATTGAGAACATTTACTTGGATGGATAATGTCAATTATTTTGGTAATTGTGGCACATAGCCCGTATGATTAAAGACTACAATATTAGAATCAGCAGGATCAATTCCACCAATAGCCGACAATAAAGCATGTTTCTGGGAGGGAAAATTTTGTAATACCTCAAGATTTGACATAGCTGAAGGGGATTGAGCCAAATCTTCAACTATAATATAATTTTTAGTATCTCTTGCTCGAGGATTATATGTTGATTTATGAATGACTCCCTTCAGTGGCTTGATTGTCAATTCAGGAATAGTAGTAGGTTGTACTGATTTCGTAGACAAATTCATGGTCGAGGTAGTAGGTTGATCAATGGCCTGAATACCATAATATTTATTATGCGTTGACACCAAAATATTTGTTAATGGCTTTGTGACTGATAACATAAGCACTTGGGAACTAGAAGTTGGATCCGTAGCAACCAAATTTGTGTCTAGATTCGAAAACGGATCTTTCAACACAGCTGACGCATGTGAAGTCTTAACAATTTTTGAGACTTCAGCACAGTGAGGGAAATACTGAAAAATGTGTTCCTCATTACATATTATGCATGGATAATGAGGTTTCCTATTTCCAGACGATTGATCAGATGATCTCTCCTATGGGTTAGAATTTTTATTTTTCTTTGATTTCCCTTTTTTCTTACTTTCGGGTTGCTTGTCACTTTTTCCTTTGTCAAATGACACGACATTGATTTCGGAAGAAGGCACGGGATCATATGCAGTAGTATGATGTGTGCTTTGAGTACCAATCAAACCATCTCCAGTATGAGAGTCCTTTGATGGAGGAGGAACAGTAGAATTAGATCGCGGCGCATTAGGAATTTTCTTGTAGAGAGTGCCAGACTGAGTATAAATCAAGTCTAAATATTGGGCACGAGCAATGACCTGCTCTTCAATGAAGACACCACCCTTAGCTACATCCTCAGTAATAGATGGTAATCGAGACTTAATGAACCATTCAGCAAGGAGCTGATCAGGAACAAATGTCTTAACCATTCTACGACTATGACGCCACTCATGAATATGATCAGAAATGTGAGTATCATTAGTCTGTTTAAAATTAGTCAAGATTTCTATTCTAGTTTCATATCGTATGAGTAACTGGAAGTGAGTCAAAAATACAGTAGCTAGGGCAGTGAAATTGTTGAAAGAATCTCTAGGTACCATTTTGCAGCCGGACCAATGAGCGTACGCTGGAAAAGACGTAGTCGAACAGAGTCATCATTCAGGGAGTTTGATGAACACCACAAATGATAATTCATGACATGAGTCGACAAGTCTTCCCCAGGGTTTCCATTGAACTTAGGAATATCCGAGGGAAATTTATGGGCTATCACTATCTACTAAAGAGAATTTTTTATTGGCTCATTGCTAATCCAATTTAAATCTGGTAACTCTAAAGTTGCAACAAAGGGAAACTGTCGATTGAGGTCAGGTTGAGCATAGCTAGGGTATGATGGAATTTCTTGGGAAACAGGCCTTTGAGAACTAGCATAAGGAATATGTTGATGGTAACCCAAATAGGGGTTGTTTTGATAAGAAAACGCTTAAGGATTCTATTGACCAAAACCTAGGTACGATACGTTTTGAAATGAAGGTTATGGCATTTGTGCTTGAGGCTACCAAGGGGTTTTTCCACCAATGTTATAACCCAAATTAGGATAACTTGGATTCAGTTGAGGATAGGTATAACATGGTTGTGGCTACGACATCCCATAATATGGTAATCCAAGTTGTGAATAAATGATTCCAGGTACAAGTTGTTGTAAATTAGCCGAAGGAGTTGAAGTCTGTGGGCCCAATACTTGAGGGTATTTAGTTGAAGGATCCGCCTGAAATGTTTGTTGTACAACATTTTGAGTCTGTAACGAGGGTAAAGATGTATTAACAAGTGGAAATGATGTGGGGGCAACAGGTTGAACCGGTTGATACGAGTGTACAATCGTTTGTGGTTGGATAGGCAGAGTGGGATGCCATTGAAAAACATTCATTTCGACATTAGGTTGACCAAAAAACAATGGAGTAATGTCAAAGTGGGTGACCAAAGGTTTCCCCTAGCATGAGGAGGATAATAAGACATAAAATATTGTTCTCCAAATGCAGGGAGTCTAGCTGAGATGGTACTAGATGGAATACACCCAGATGGACCAGCATGATATTGCCCTGATGATGGATATAAAGGATCAAGTCATTCAGTACTCACTATACATTTACCGGTTAGAATAATAGACGATGACATTGGTGAATTCCATGGGTTTGAAGATGCACAAGAGAAAATTCCAGATAAAGATTTATAACCTGATGGGACCAAAGTGCCACCATGTAAATATGACTCTGGTGAAGTTTTGAACATCGATGGTGTGGCAAGAGCAGTGTTGGGTATGTTTTATATTCTTTCCACGACTAAGAACGCATAGGTGGGGAAGAGCGGGGACGATAGCCCCCCCTGTCGGGGTTCAGGGCAGCGCCCCGGCAAAAAAAAATTGGTCCTTAATTTCCGGTGGGTATTCCACACCCATGGTTTTTTTAATGGTTTTGCACATGGTTTTGGGGTACGATGGTTTTCGGCCCCTGGTATTTTTTGTAGATCCGTTCAAGGGAACTACGGTTATGTTCTAATCCAGGGTTAATGGATTGGGGTTTATGTATTCTTCAGCATGTATATATATATGTGTTGTAACACTAAAAGGAATATAATGAAAAATCAAGCTGGTCATCTAGGTTTGGGATCCAGGGGAAAATCTGTGTGTTTATCTGTTTTATGTTTTATGCTTTCACTATTGTTTATTTTCTCTTATAAGATTCGTGTGTAGATAATTTCTGTTCAGGGTTAAAACCTACAAGCAGGTGCTGATGCAATTGGAACAGATGGTCCAGCCGAAGATGTTGGTTCAGGCATGGTTACTTGACCAAATGTATACCCTCTTGAATCGACGAGAATTTGAATAGGAATAAGATCAATAAAAGCAAAGGGTCGTGATTGAGGAAAATAATTGTACAGGTAAAGGTCCTCCCCAAAATGGGTTGGAGTTAAAGGTGTTTTGTCTTGTGGGATTTCTTCAATCAAAATTAAACCAGGTGGAAGGATTTCATCGTCAAGCCCAAAGTATATTTCAGGAGGTTGACTACGCGATATGGGAGATTTAATGGCTAAAATAGATTGTAGGGCGACTGATACAGGAACAAATTCCAGTCGTTCGACTTTGGGATGCAAATGTTCTGGAAAAAAAGAGAAAGGATCTGGATCAACTTCCAGTTGAACAATGTTGGGTTCGGGAGGTATGGTCTCACTGATTGGATGGATCGTGACCACGGGTAATTGTGAGGACTCTGTCTCGAAAACAGTAAATGAACCAGGATTTATATAAACAACTTGTGTTGACTTTGGTATATGTGAAGATAATTCTTCACCATAGGTACTGATGGTACTGGTTTCGGGAGAATGATGTTTCCTTTGTCGTCCATAAGTGACTTTCGGTGATAAAGGTGGTTTCAATGCAAGTCTACGCGAACGAAGGGAAATGGATTTTCTTCTTCCATGATGACTAATTTATTTTATGACCAAAAATAAATAAATAAAATAAAATGGTAATGCTAGGCAAAAGGTTTACCAAGAAACTATGAACTGCAAAATACCTCCTGGTGAACCAAGAAGTACGGGAAGGAAATCTCCCCGAATGTTGTGTTTGGTGTATCACAATTTACAAGGCGGTCGACTCAGTTCACTATGGATGTATAGCAACCTAAATTTGTCCTCCCAAATATACCCGATGGTATGTGGAGGCCCAAGTCCGTATTAGCGTTGTCTAATGTGAAACCGCATAGTGAGAGCACCCCTTTATACTTTTCGCACTATAACACCGCTCGATATACCCAAAGGTACGTGGACGAGATACGATATAATTACGTATGTGGAGTGAGGTATCACACTCAGTATGTATCGCAGACAATTAACAATAGCTACTATGTTTTACGATGCCAGAGCACATCTCTAGCCTAGACCTTCTAAATTTTATCGTTATGGTTCCAATGCTTTTTTAGGTAAATTGATGTAAATTTTAAGTTGATCTTGTTTATCAATTTTCCTTTCAAGGTTCACTGCAATGATGTGATGGAAATTCCTAAAATAAAAACTAAAATGATAAGAAAATTTTTCACTTTTAGCTTTTTCAATGAAAATCTTAGCTACTAAATGGAAAGAGCAATCATTTTTTAGAACAAACAATAAAGAGCGCAAACTAATATGAAGCTTTCCTAATTTTTTCCTATGAAAAACAAAAAATCCACTACATGCAAATGCAGGTTTTTCTTTTCAGTCCCCTTAATGTGAATGCAAAAAGGAAACTATATGCATCAAATCAAAAAAAACAAATGCTTTCTTCTTCGAGAAACGATGAATTTAACAACAATTTCTATTTTAGGAAAAATGAAGAATGGAACTACAATTTTCCTATAGGAAACGAAGTATTTAATGAAAATTTCCTTTACGAAAACAAATGGATCTAATGCAGAAATAAAAATACTTTGAATTTTTTTTTCAACGATAAAGAAAAACACTTAAAGAGACATTGAACAAACTCACTTTTCAAAGGAGGAATATTCAGGTAAATTCACTGGTCTCTATGAGGCATCAAACAGTTGAAAAAATAGCAAACAAAAGGCTGAATGTGATGGAAATGAAATATTCAAAGGAAGTTTAGTTAGTTTAGGGAGCAACGCAGTCTCTAAGGGGAGACAGTGCATTGCAAAGCACCCCTAAGTGGGAGATATTGCTATGCAAATCTCTGTGTCTTGACCAACAGTGCGTTGGGCGCAGCAGAGAACAAAATTCAAGCTACTAAAACACACTTCTAATGCAATTATTTGTTTCAAAAGCCTAATAATTGAGAGTAGAAGCCACTGGGTGGATAATCAGAGGAAAAATACACCAAGGATGAAGGTAAACTCCCCAACAGAGTCGCCAATTTGTCATGCGGAATTATGAATTGTGGATAAAACACATTCCCTAAATTTGTTGCTATGCATTTAGAACAACAAATCAAATACTTTGCAGATACTTTTCCTAATAGTAAATAGACACACAGAAAGATGGGAAAACTTACTTGGAGTCCAAGCACTTCCTATTCTCCTTCTATCGCCCTTGCTGTAGCTTCCAATCCAAATTTTATTGCCATACTAGTTCCTGCAAGTATAAACACTAAACAACAAAGAGATTGCAATATACAGATGGATTTTCACTTTAATTAGTTAAATCAATGAAACATGAAACATATACATCAGCTAAGAATTCATAATATGAAATATAGAAGCTTATACAAATACATATGTGGGAAAGTAAGCAGCAATATTATTAATGGATAGAAGGGGAGGCTACAACGAGCGATTGATTTGATGTCACCAACTCCAGCATCATCCAAGCCTCATCAGAATGAACATCTCTCCAGTAGCATATCACTCAAATCAAACACTCAATTGAGATTCCAAAAAAAATTCTCTACCAAATTTCTTCCTTCTCAAGCACTAGGATATGTGCTCAATTTATAGATCAGGTGAAGGTAGTTTCACAATCAATGACTTTCTAATAATAGGAAAGACATGTTTCCCAGCTCATAGGTGTTGAATGGACACATGGATTCAAAGTTTGACACATATTCACTCTTCTAGAAGGCAGTCCCAATTGACCAACGCACTCTTGAATGTCGGGAAGTGATTTGCATAGCACCCTTGAATGGAGGTAAATACATATGCAAAGGAGTTATTCCCTTGAGAGACTGCGTTGGTGAGATCATAGGTGATATAACATGTACTTCAAATCCTGGAAACCTTGCAATGGAAGTCATGGATTATTTTTTCTTGTTCTTTGTCTTAGGGCATGTATCAATTGAAATGATAGAGGATGATAGACCATGTTAATTGGTTCTAGGGATGATATCCAGTTCAACCAGGTCATTGGGAATGGTGCCCAA
Organism: Pinus albicaulis; assembly: GCA_034641835.2. NCBI lineage: Eukaryota > Viridiplantae > Streptophyta > Pinopsida > Pinales > Pinaceae > Pinus > Pinus albicaulis. Next base: position 353,496,958 of record CM076579.1, read on the forward strand.
ATTGACCTATAACAATTCAGATTTGAGATTAGGAGATAAAAGGATAGGGAATAGAGTTAAATCAACATATATCAAAAATCTGGAATTTTAATTTAAAACATTCTTTAAGAAATATGTCAATCTTTTTGAACCCTGTACCCATTGATTGTCGTTAATAACCCTTTAATCGTCCATCAAATATTTTACATGCTTTACACAATATGTCCAATCCAACGATCTAAATCATTAGATCTTATTAATGGATCGAGTAATTAAGGATCACTTCAAGCACTTTAGTAATAAATTTTAAATCGCAAATCACAATTTTTACTAACATCAATACTATTTTTTTTACCGCAGGTGAATGCGAAATGCGATCTGCGCAAATCACACGTTGCACTATATGTAATATTCCCAAATGGGGAAATCAGCAATATAAGCACAAAAAATGCATTTTTCAGAAATGCATGCTATATTAACTCATAACAGCTCATGGATCCTTTAGAGTATGCATTATTACAACCAAATCCAAAAGAATATCATAAACAAATCATGATAGGTGAGGTAAACAAGCCTCCCATACCCAGTATAGCCCAAAAACAATGCAACCCCAAAACTACTACAACACATAAATATTGCAACAAGTGACAGCACAGTCTAATGAGGGTTTATACTCTAGAATTAAAGAGACAAATATATCTTCTCATATAATTTAATAAACAATGCTCAAAAAATGAGATCTAGTCTCCTTTATACAAATCCAAGAGAACCCGGGAAGGGTTTCCGGAAATACACTCAAATACAAATGGTGATCTACACCCCTAGGACTGAAGAGTCACTGAAAACTGAAGCACATGAAGATATAAGGCTGAAATAATGTAGATATAATGTAGATCTCCTCAAATTTCTCCTCCAATGAAAGGTTGAATCCTTCAATCACAGGAAAACACTCTAAAAGAGCCACAAGATCCCTCACTAAAACTGCCCTCCAAAATAAAGCAATTCCAGAATAAAACTACGCTGTAAATTATGGAAATAGATTGGCCTCATGCCAAATATCTGAAATTTTCTTAGAATCCCTCCTTTTTGATCTCCCAAGAGAAGGAATCCTTCCTCCTATGAGAAACTAGCTCAGAAAGTGGGTTTCTCAACCCCCCACTGCAACACCCTGCAACACAACACAATATTATGCAGAAACTGTGTTGTAGCTAAAGACTGAAGCTTGGCCAGAATGCCAAATGTGTGGAATTATAGATTATGACTCTCCCAAGAGGCCTCTCAAGGAAAGAGATGGAATTCCTAAATAGGAATACCTAGTGCTAAACAGCACCAGCAATCTTAGTTAAAAAGCTGAAGAAAGAAAAAGTCTAAACAGACATATCAAAATAATATTCATAAGATAACCTCATATGTCTTCCATCCTCTTCCTTATAAACAATGTGAGCCTTCTCACCTTTGTTCCCACTCATTAGGGTTTCCACCATCATACAATCAATCTCCCTCCAGAACTGCGTTGTCCCATCATTAATGCCACTCCTCCATAACAGCATTGTTTGATTTGGTCAAGGTTGACCTTTTCAACCTGCTCCAGCCCATTTTCACACCTAAGGGTCTTCAATCCAGCTTTTATATATATATATCTAAACTAATCCACATTCATATTGAGTTGTATTTATTTATGATCCACTCCTCCCACATTAGTGTCGTTGACTTGGTCAAACTTGACTTTGTCCACATGCATTAGCCCTTGTTCACACATGAGGGTGTTGAATCCAGTTATTATCATGATCCCCTTTCACATAAAGAGGGATTTTATGCCTATTTAAGATAGGTATGGGCCTCCTTACCCATTTATTCATATAACTAGGTGCTAAGAGAAAAATTAATATTCCTATTAGCTACATGCTAATTCAGGAATATTACAGTCCTCCCCCCCCCCCCCCCCAAAAAAAATGTTTCTTGTCCTCAAGAAACTGCAAGAATAGAACTGAAGAGCCTCCTCTCCTCCTCCTGTAGCATCTTCATATGATAAACTCCTCCAAGGTACAATATGTTGCATCATCAATACATCTCCAAGTTTCCCCTCCCAAGTATGCAAGTTAGCTTTTGGTGACCATCCCAAATAGCTATATTTATGTAGAAGTGAAACACCCATGGAGTCAAAAATGTGTTTTCTAGAGGCCTTCTTGAGGCATGAGATCTTATGTATGTTGGGAACTATCATCCCCATGTGAATCTCCCATCCCCAAGCTATCATCCATACAAAATGAGCCACCTTCCAAAATGGTAACTCATGAAAAATCTCTTCCACCTTTGGCTCCTGAAATGTAGGTGGGTTGCATAACTAAACGTGGTAGACAAAATAGCCTATCCCACACTATCTCTCTCTCAACTTATGATAAATTTAGAGTAGCTGCTAATTTTGGGCTGCAATAATGTTGCCCTCAAGAGGCAAGAAGAAGATTGGATCTTCAAAGATCTTCTCCATAGAACCATAAATCATGCTGGCCCAATCCATCCCATACAAAGTGAATGGTACATCATTACCATATGGTATGTAAATTATAAAAATTCTGAAGGTTTTGTGCAAGTTTGGATGATACCAATGGTATCTTCAGTGGATACAACGCAGTTTTACCAATTCCTGTTTTAGAACATCATGTGGCAAGTTGTCTCCCAACAAGTTGCTAGTTGTGCAAGTTGGTTCATCTAATATGAGGTAGTAAATGGCATTATATATCATCTGAACATAAAAATAATACCATACTTCCCCAAGGTCATGCAAAGAAGGATTATCTCCATCATAAATGTTGGTCCTAGAATGACCATGAAACCCAAAAATAATCTTGCCCTCTTGTGGAGCAATGCACTGTACATAGAAGGTGAGAAGATGCAAATGCTTTATAACATGATCAATAAGTACAGAAATACATTTCTTACCATGCATAGTGAGTAGGCTAAAAGTGAGGTCCATGGATGAGTTCTCCCATGAGAATCTCCTCATAAAGATCTGCAAAATGGAGAGATGCATACTCCCCTCGGAACACTCCATCAATATAAACATACTCCCCAGTGACAATGTTGTTGGCCTTAGTGATAAGGCTCTTGTCACTCCATGACTTCCTTCTTTGATATTCCATATTCCAAAGTCATCCACCATCATGCTGCTATGTGTGGCAATCTCCTTCCTATGTGGAAGTACCTCCTTATCCTTCAATGTTGAAGGGTATCCTTTTTTCACTTTGAGTGTGCCATCCCTTTCTCCTGAAATATCAGGCCAAGTATGGGAGAAAATCTACCCAGACTCTCCCAAGAGTAACCAAAGAAAAAATAGCTCTTGCTTCCCCCTCACACCTCCATCATACAAATCATGAGATGAAAACATAATGATTGATATGAAGAATGCCATATCAACACAATGCACCCAAACTCCTTGTTTCCATATGATGCAAGTGTCCTGCCAAGTTTCCTCCACCAACATACCCTTTGAAAAAGGATATATCACATGATGGCAAAAATCTTTCAAGAGTAGCCAACACAGCCATGCCTCCTGCTGCCCTGTGTCATAGATATGTAGGTGACTCACCAACCTCTTTCTTACCATCCACACCCCTTCATCCAAATGTGGGTGTCTCATACCATGCTCCATCTTGGTATTCCTCCAATGGAGAACACCATTCTCCCATATCATATTTCTACCTTTGCATTTCATGGGATATTGAAATTCAATCTCTTGGAGATCTCCCAGTGAATACCCCTCACCAATGACCTTATTGAATTCATAGGAATCCAAGTATGTTGAAAGAAAAGTCTCCTCATAGAGTTGTACAATGCTCATCAAGGAATATCCATCACAATGATGAAAGATAAAAGGACTCTCATCAATAAGCTTCTCCTCCACTGTCACACAAGTGTAATGGTCATCAGAATGCTCTATTAATATTTGGGCCCCCAACCTATCACTTCTTCTCAATGACAACGTTGTTGATCTCCATAGTGGTGTTTTTGTTGTCTCATGCTCATGCTCAATGTTGAACATATAGTTCTGCATTGGATTGTTAGGATAATGCTCATCCTATCCTCCAAAAATCCACACCCCAATCCCTGGAGTTGTGTGCATCTCAATAATGAATATTCAGGAGGATTTTTTATCCTTTCCTTGAAAAACTCAAGGTTTCACAGCGCAGTGAAAGTCTGCTGCTCCAAATCAGCAATATGTTTTGACCCTTGGTCATGGAATGGCATTTTTCCACAACCTTCCATAAGATGTGCTGAAATAACAGAAAGTGGAAACTTATGCATACCTTGGTGAATCTTGGGAACATCTTGTATGGCTACAAGGGTTCCTTCCTCCAATGTGTTGGCTCCCCCAACTACTGATGATGATGGCTACTCTTCCATAGTTGTATCAGCACTGGTACAAGTCTCTTCAAGTGGTGGTGAAGGCTTCTCCTCCTCTAATTTCTTCTTGTCAAATTTCTTGATCAAACTCTGAGTAAAATCTGCAAATGTAGTCACTTTTTCATGACTCAAATGGCTGAACCACCAAATTTTTGCTTCACCCTCAATGTGCAGCACTGCAATATCCATAGCCTCTCTTTCTACCACTGGATGTAGTAGGAATAATTCATATAGCTTCATCACCCAAGCCTTTGTTGTGCATGTGGATGAACCATCAAAAGTAGACAATAGAAATCTATTACCCTTTATCCTCCTATTGCTGCAAGGTCTCCTTTATTCTTCAAGTTGAATGAACTGTGGGAGAGTTAGAGTTTCCTTGAAAGCTCTAGGTTGAGACTTATATTCTACCAGGTACCCAATTAGGATCTCATGTTCCAAGTGCCCTCCATCTCCATTCCTCTTGTCTTCTTCCTCAAAAGGGAAGGGCATTGTGTATTGCTTTGGAGCTTTCTGCAACATTGTTTCTTTCTTCTGATAATAGGAAGTACATGGTCCTTCAACCTCTTTTTGAAACCATCTAGAGGTATCCTTGTGTCTTTCCTCTTTCATTTGCTTAACCTCCTTGGAGAGGTTCTTCATATATCTTAAAAGTGATGAGACAAAGCTCACCCCTTCCATCATTTCGATTTATTTCTCCTTCTCTTATTTTTCTTATAGCATATTGGCTAAAACTCACAGGCTGAGCCAAGATTATGCTTTGATAACACTGTAATATTCCCAAATGGGGAAATCAGAAATATAAGCATAGAAAACACATTTTTTAGAAATGTATGCTATAATAACTCATAACAGCTCATGGATCCTTTATATTATGCATTATTACAACCAAATACAAAAGGAGATCAGAAACAAATCATGATAGTTGAGGTAAACAAGCCTCCCACACTCAGTATAGCCCAAAAACAATGCAACCCCAAAACTACTACAACAAGTGACAGCGCAGTCTAATGAGGGTTTATACTCCAGAATTAAAGAGACAAATATATTTTCTCATATATTAATCAATAATGCTCAAAAACTGAGATCTAGTCTCCTTTATACAAATCCAAGAGAATCTGGGAAGGGTTTCCGGAAATACACTCAAATACAAATGGTGATCTACAGCCCTAGGACTAAAGAGTCACTGAAAAATGAATCACATGAAGATAGAATGCTAAAATAATGTATATCTGATGTAGATCTCCTCAAAGTTATCCTCCAATGAAAGGTTGAAGCCTTCAATCACAGGAAAAAACCCTAAAAGAGCCACAAGATCCCTCACTGAAACTGCCCTCCAAAATAAAGCAATTCCAAACTGAAACTATGCTGTAACTTATGGAAATAGAATAGCCTCATGCCAAAGATCTGAAATGTGCTCAGAATCCCTCCTTGCTGATCTCCCAAGAGAAGGAATCCTTCCTCCTATGAGAAACTAGCTCAGAAAGTGGGTTTCTCAACCCTCCACTGCAACACCCTGCAAATCAACACAATATTTTGCAAAAACTATGTTGTATCTGAAGACTGAAGCTTGGCCAGAATGTCGTATGTGTGGAATGATATATCAGGACTCTCCCAAGAGGCCTCTCAAGGAAAGAGATGGAACTCCTAAATTGGAATACCTAGTGCTAAACAGCACCAGCAATCTTAGCTAAATAGCTGAAGAAATCAAAAGTCTAAACAGACATATTCATAAGTATAACCTCATATGGCTTCCATCCTCTTCCTTATAAACAATTTTAGCCTTCTCACCTTGGGTCCCACTCATTAGGTTTTCCACCATCATACAATCAATCTCCGTCCAGAACTGCATTGTCCCATCATTAATGCCACTCCTCCATAACAGTGTTGTTTTATTTGGTCAAGGTTGACCTCTTCAACTTGCTCCAACCCCTTTTCACACCTAAGGGTCTTCAATCTAGCTTTTATATAGCTATCTAAACTAATCCACATTCATATTGAGTTGTCTTTATTGATGATCCACTCCTCCCACATTAGTGTTGTTGACTTGGTCAAACTTGACTTTGTCCACATGCATTAGCCCTTGTTCACAAATGAGGGTGTTGGATCCAGTTATTATTATGATCCCTTTTCACATCAAGAGGGATTTTATGCCTATTTAATATAGGTATGGGCCTCCTTACCCATTTATTCATCTAACTAGGTGTAATATTCCAAAATGGAAATAGCAGCAATACAAGACATAATAATGTAAAACACAGCAATTCTGAACATGTCATTAGAGGGATCAATATGAATCCATAATTTTATTAAGATATCAGCAACAATATACAAACATATCTTGAGTTTCAAGCCACTCAAGCAATAAGAACAAGCCTCCAATGATCATATCAATAAACACATCAGTTGTTGTTACTGCATAGAATGTCGGAAAGCAGTGACAACGCTGTCTATATCAGTGTAGTTGCTGCTGTAATCATACATAAATATGATATGGCTGATAGATACAAAATCAATGCCCAAAAAATAATATATGGGCTCTAACACATGATTTCTATCCAACCCAGAAAAGATTGCTAGAAATACCAAGAAAAATATACAGTGTGACAAATAACCCTGGGGTTGATATGCCACGGCAATATGGAACTGAATATAATGAGGATATGACATATATGAAATGATAATTTCCTCCTCCAATGTTATTTCTCAATAGAAGGCTGATCCCTCTATTCAGAAATAGACCCTCCTGATGAGCCCAATGAACCCTCCCAGCAACTGCCTCTATAAATAACACAGATCTAGACTGAAACTATGCTATGAGGGATGGTGGATGGTTGGCCTGATGAAAAATATATATAAATATGCCCAAGATTCCTCCTTACTGATCCTCCAATGGGTAGGCTACCTCTCCACTGAAAAACAAGCCCAAAATTGGCTCTATGTGATCCTCGCACCCTGCAACACAACCCAGGTCTAAACAGAAAATACGTTGCAGCTGAAGGAGGTAGCTTGGCCAGAATTCTAGAATGAGGAAATTCAGTCCAAAGAACCTCTCTTTCTTTGAGGATGAGATATGGATTCCCGATCAACAACACCCTTGTGCTAAACAGCACAGCAAACCCCGCTAAATAGCTAAAGGATGCAAAGTCTAAGCAAACCAATATAAAAATGATAATCTAAAACATGAATAAAAATGGCTGCCATCCCCTCCATATATAGTGTGTGAGCCTTCTCACATTGGGTCCCATCCATACTTGCCACTAAGCTCATGGAAGTTGTCTTCCACTAAAACTGCATTGTCTCATTGTTGAGTCTCAAATCTGCATCTTTCTTATACACCTTTCCAAACCTTTTTCATTCACCTGGACCTTCTCAGTCACCAATATCATTTCATATTAATTGTAAAAGAGCTTTTAAAATGGTTTTTAACTATGTTTTGTGTCTGCTGTTTGATTTAGATTTTTTCTCATTTAGCTGCGGAATCATACCACTCGCAACTTTCCGCGCCCATTTTGTCAAATTCTATGTTATGTGTCTTCAGAGGCAAATCGTGCCACATGGGAAAGTTCAAATGACGTGGACATGGATCGTGTCTGAGTTGAATGCTTCTAATTCATCTAAGAAGGTTGTGGTAAAAGGTGGCCAAGTGGTGGTCAACCGTAGAGTCCCACGGTGACAGAACTTTGTTTCTCATCACGTGGAGATTTGCATGGCCGTTTCTAAAACACGGGAGACACATCAACACTTGTAAACGGCTTCATAAGCCGAATCCAACATCCACTCTCCATAGATTTAATCCTCACGGTGGCCATGATGCTAGATCTCTGGACGTGATGGTTCACGTGTCTTCTACCAGCGCAGACTTTAGGGAATTAGTTATATCTCCCTCTGTTATAAATAATGCGTTCTCATACGCATAATAGTTATATCTTCTTAAGCTTTGTAATGTAATTGTGTCGCCATTGTGTTGTGACATTGTTTCTCTGTTATGACCGCATTTTAATATATGAGAAGACCTTGATCAAAAGCGTAATTCATATTTGAAAGCTGCTCCTCGAGGTCTGTGCAGAGGGCCCCTGCACACGCTGAGGTTTTGTGTACTACTGTATAGTTTCATGCTTCATTTCTTTATGTTCATTGTGCTATAGTCATTCACGTGTATATACATTACATCTTTCATGGTATTTACATTTCATCTCTGTCAATAATCTTTCATGTTTTATATTTTACTTCTGTCCATAATCTTTTATGTTTTATGTTGTTGTTAACTGATCAGTGTTCTTGTTTCAGATTACAATAGACAGGCCAGGCATTTGCACATCTTTTTTATAATGACTAATGACATGGAATCAATATTGTCCTTCTGCTGATTTCTTTTTCTTAGTTTTGTTTAATTCCAGCATTGTTTTGTTTATTTCAGTCTTGCACATTTGCTTTGAGTAGTTCGATTAGATATTAAACTGTTCATGTCATTTTCAGTTACCTCCGAAAGCCATAGCGAGACTAATGGTGAGGGATTGAAGTATGAGTGTATAGTTTGATATTAGTTTACTTTTCTGCAAGTTAGATATTAAATTGTTCATGTCATTTTCAGTTACCTCCGAAAGCCATAGCGAGACTAATGGTGAGGGATTGAAGTATGAATGTATAGTTTGATATTAGTTTACTTTTCTGCAAGATAGATATTAAATTTTTCATGTCATTTTCAGTTACCTCCGAAAGCCATAGCGAGACTAATGGTGAGGGATTGAAGTATGAGTGTGTAATTTGATATTAGTTTACTTTTCTGCAAATTAGATATCAGATTGCTCAAGTTGTTTATGATTACCTCTGAAAGCCATAGCGAGACTAATGGTGAGGGGTCAGAATATGAGTTGATGTAATTTTATTTTAGTTTTACTTTACTTGCAATCTTTTCTTTGAGTAACAGTTTCTTTTGTGTTTAGACAGCAGCAAGAGTAATGGTTTTCATGATCAATAGTTCACTGTTTGTTTAACTAGGATAGTAGCACATTTCATTTCCTTTTAGGAACTAATTTTCTCATTGTATGTTTCAAAATCCTTTTGAAGTTTGAAATTTTGGTAAATCATTATAAAGGACATCATTGCCTTGAACAATCATAACCATACTTGTCTTTTAGAATTTTCATTAGGAAACCAACCAAGATAAAAAGAAAAAAAAAGAAAAACGAAAAAAAAGTAAGAGATAGGTTATCTTGCACATATAGTGCGCCACACTTCGTCAGCTTACGAATCCTGGATTGACAAATTAATGTAGCAATTTAGGACACACTAAATTTACCAAACATTTTGGCACCATTGCCGGGGAAGTGTAACTAGGTAGCCAATTTCTTAAAAAAAAAAAAAACAATAAAAAGAAGGGAAAACTTGATAACTTCTTGAAGTATGCTCTCCTCTTGCACCTAGTGTGATTTGGAGGATCAGAAAAGAGAGTTATTGGTTCGATAATTTCTTAAGTATGCTCTCTTCTTGCACCTAGTGTGACCTGGAAGATCAGAAAGAGAATTATTAGACCAACTTAAAAAAATAATAAAAAATGACATGCATAGAGCAAGAGATTCTAGGGGAAGGTTTATAGCTAAAGCCAAAAGTTCGATTTTCACAACTCCATCTTCTTTAAGGCATAGACAAGATTCACCACCATCTACCCCTAGCCTTAATATTCTTGGAATTCAAGGAACAGCTGAATTAGAGGATTCTCCTATACCACCTACTAAAGCTCATTTAGAAAAGGATCCTTTCTTTACTTCTACAGGAGAGTATCTTGTAATCAAAGAATTAGAATCACCTGAAGAAGAAAAGGAAAAGACTCCCTTTCATCCTCCCTTGATAAAAGAACCAGAGGAATTTGAGGACTCTAACGAAACTATCATGGCAGAGGAAATAATAGATGGATTTGGAGGTAGAGGTAGAGGTAGAGGAGGAGGAAACAATGGAGACAACAATGGTGAAGGTAATGATGGAAGAAATAGGGAAGGAGACAACTTGTTTGGATTCCCTATAGTTGATGAGGAAACTCATACAACAATGAAAAACATCTCACCATCTGTCCTCCCCAACTTTTATGGATTGTGAAGTGAGGATCCTGAAACATTTCTGTTTGAGTTTGAAGTCGTGTGTCGAACCTATGACTATATGGAAGACTCTCAAAAACTCAAACTGTTTCCTTCAACATTGAAGGGAGCCGCTTTGAAATGGTTCATGGGATTAGCCACCCAATCTATTAGGACTTGGAATGATATGAAACAAAAAATTTTGGATAGATACTTCGACTATTGTATGCCCACCAATCACAAGGATGAGGTATTCAAAATGATGCAAAAAGAAGATGAAAATTTGGAAGATTTACTTGAAAGATTTCAATACAACTTAAAAAGAGAAAAGATGAGCAACTTAGATGATGAAACTTTGAAAGCCCTCATATTAAAATCCATTAGAGATGAATGGATAGATATTTTAAACATGATGGGGAAAGGAGACATTTCTCAACTTCCACTTCATGACATAACAGAACTATGTGTCCATCTCTCAAGAGGAAAATCTAAAACAGGGAAAGGGCCTAGGGATCCTTCTCTTATCAGGGCTAACAAATCTGCAACTGGATCAGTAAGTAGGGCAGAGATTGGCAATATGCTTGATGAATTTAAAACTGATATCTTAGGGAGCCTTAGTGAACAACTAGACACCCTTAAGATCCAAAACAAGCAGAAAGCAGAAACAGATGCTCTAGCCATCTTTTGTCCGAAATGTAGGAAGAAAAATGCTTTAAGGGAATGTCCCTTGGATGCAAAAGTTGTAGAAACATGTATAATTTTCTCAGATAATCATGAGACCAAGGATTGTCCTTCAATTCCTGGACTCAAAGTTGTCTTTCAAGAAGACCCAAATTCAGTAGAATCTCTCTGTTTTGTTGCAAGAAGACCTTGGCAGGGACAACAAACTCAAGGGCTTAACAACCCTATGAATCTTCAAACCCCACCAAATTGGAATCCTTGGCAACAACCTTGGCCCCAACATCAAAATCCATATCAGCCATGGGTACAAGGGATGCAAAATCCTTATGGGATATTTGCTCAATTTTATCAATATCCTCCATCTTTTCAAAATCAACAAGCTCCACAACTTCCAAACTCAAATCCACAACTTTCATTGCCATTTCCACAACAACCTTCTCAGCAAAATCCAAATCCTCAACTCATGCTTCCATACCAACAAAAGACAAATCAACTTCCAGCTCAGCCATTTCCAAATCCTAACAATGAAAATCCTCAGAATACTTACATGATAGAAGGACAACAATTTCCTACCTATATGATTGTTCCTCTCAATGATGTACAACTCAGATCTGGTAGAGTTTTAGAAAAACCTTCTATAGATGTCCAAGAGAAAGATATCTCTGAGGAGGACTCTCTTGAAGCCAATAAAATTTCTGAGGAAACATCTCTTCAAAACTCAAACATTCAAAAAGAGAAAGAAAAGTTAACACCCACAACTCCTATAGTTGAGCAACCTGCATCTTCATCCACACCTCCTTTCCCTGAAAGATTACAAATTGATAAAGGGGTGGAAAAAAAAATCTTGTTGCCTAATTATGATTTTCTAGATGAATTAAATAATGTTTGTATCAATATCCCCTTGCTACAATCCATTAGAGAGATTCCTATTCTAGAAAAAACAACAAAGGAGTTGAGTCTCAAAAGACCAGGAAGGAAACTAAGAGATACAAGAAGAATCCACCTGGTAGGAAAAATTGCAGATATCATGATGGGAAAAATTACCATGCATAAGTATGTAGATCCAGGTAGTCCAATTGTCAAGACACATATAAATGGGATAGAAATTCCAAACACATTGATTGACTTAGGGGCTGCTATCAACATTATGAGTAGATAGACTATGGACCAGCTAAAACTTCCTAACCTTATTTTTACACCTACTTTACTGCAACTTGCAGATCGATCAATTATTAAACCAGATGGTGTATTAGAAGATATTTCAGTCTCCTTAGATTCTTGGGAATATCCAATAGATTTTATGATTTTGACTCCCAAGAGTAATCTAGGAGGGCACCCACTTATCTTAGGAAGACCTTGGCTAGCCACAGCTGATGCTTTCATTAGTTGTAGATCTTGGGATATGTACATTTCTAATGGTAATTCGACAAAGAAATTCAATTTGTATCCTCCAGCAAAAGCAATCACAGAAGTAGGAGACAATGAATGGGTTGATGATGAGGATATTATACAACCTATCTTTACCATTTCTGAAATTAGTGAGGATAGTCAAATTCTGAACACATTAGAAAATTTTGAGACATCTTCAGAATATGACCCCACACAATTTCAGTTGGAATCTGACATAGAATATTTATCATCAAGACAAATGTCTCTTTACTCTATCGAAGAGTTTGGTAGTTCTACTATTGAGATTTTTCCAGGAAAAACATTGACTATCAACAAACATTTGGAAAAGTCACAACAAGAAGAACTAACCAAAATCTTGCAAAAACATTCTACTGCATTTGCATGGGAGTATACTGACATGAAAGGTATTGATCCTAAGACTTGCATTCATCATATCTATATTGAGGAAAACAATAGACCAATCAGACAACCTCAAAGAAGGATGAATCCAAATCTTAGGGAGATAGTGAAAGAAGAGCTCCAAAAATTACTCAATGTAAACTTCATTTATCCAATTTTAGATAGCCAATGGGTTTCTCCTTTGGTTATAGTACCTAAAAAGAATGGTAAATGGAGGGTATGCATTGATTATATGGAATTGAACAAAGCAACTTTGAAGGATCACTTTCCTTTTCCTTTTATCGATCAGGTATTAGATACATTAGCAGGTAAAAAGTACTTTTCATTTTTGGATGGTTTTAGTGGCTATAATCAAATTTAGGTAGCACCTGAAGATCAAGATAAGACCACATTTACTTGTCCATGGGGAACTTTTGCCTACCGAGTGCTTCCTTTTGGGTTATGTAATGCACCAGCAACATTCCAAAGAGCAGTACTAGGAATTTTTTCTCATCTAATCCATGATTGTGTAGAGGTTTATATGGATGATTTTACAGTTTATGGTAATTCATTTGAAGAGGCATTAGAAAATTTGGAAAAAGTCCTTATAAGATGTAAAGAAACAAACCTTTCATTAAGCCATGAAAAATGCTTTATGATGTTTACTAAAGGTATTGTTTTGGGGCATCATATTTCAGGAGATGGGATTAAAGTTGATAGATCAAAAGTTGAAGTCATCTCCAAGTTGCCTATTCCAAATTGTCAAAGAGATGTTAGAAGTTTTCTAGGATTTACTGGTTACTATAGAAGATTTATAGAAAACTTAACTAAAATAGCATCTCCACTCTTCAAATTGCTTACAAAAGACTGTGAATTTAAATGGGATCCTGATTGTCAATCAGCCTTTGAAACTTTGAAAACAATAATATCTAAAGCACCTATCTTGAGAGGACCAAATTGGAAACTCCCTTTCCATATTTCTACAGATGCTTCAGATACAGCTCTGGGAGCTGTGTTGGGTCAAAAATATTTAGTCCCTTATGCCATTTACTATACCAGTAAAAATTTGACTCCTACTGAGTTGAACTATACTATGACTGAAAAAGAGTTTTTAGTTGTTGTTCATGCAATCAATAAGTTTAGACATTATATAACAGGCTATGAAACTTTTATTCATACTGACCATTCTACAATTAGATATCTAATGAACAAACCTGTTACTAATGGCAGAGTGACAAGATGGCTCTTACTTTTACAAGAATTCAATATTACTGTGTTGGATAGACCAGGAAAACAAAATACAGTAGCTGATTTCTTGTCTAGGATTCAGAATTTTAAAGAAGATTCTCCTGTAGAGGATAAGTTTCCTGATGAATACTTGTTTGTAGTAACTATTAAGACTCCTTGGTATGCAGATATTGCTAACTATTTGGTTACAGAGAAACTGCCTTCACATTTGTTTCCAAGTGAAAAAAGAAAAATTATTCAGGAGAGTTCAAAATATTCATGGATTTCTAACGAATTGTTCAAAACAGGGCCAGATCTTGTGATCAGAAGATGTGTCATGGAAGATGAAATGCCTGATATTCTTAAGGCATGTCATGATGAACCATGCGGCGGACAGTTTGCAGACAAAAGGACAGCCTATAAAATCCTCTCTTTAGGATATTATTGGCCTTCCCTCTTCGAAGATGCAAAACAATATGTCAAAAGGTGTGACAGCTGCCAAAGAGTAGGGAAACCTACCCTTTCAAATGAAATTCCATTGCAAACACAGGTACTCATCGAACCCTTTGAAAAATGGGCTTTAGATTTCATTGCACCTATTAATCCACTATCTAAGCAAAAGAAGTATATACTGGTTTGTATTGATTATGTTACTAAATGGGTAGAAGCCAAAGCATTAGTGTCTGCTACTGAAAATTCAGTTGTTAATTTTCTTTATGAGGATATTTTTACTCGCTTTGGTGTTCCAAGAGAAATTGTGGCAAATCAAGGAAGCCAATTCACATCCAACTTGGTGGAGAAGCTGATGGAAGAATACAAAATCAAGCATAGAAGATCTACTCCTTACCATCCACAAGCAAATGGTCAAGTGGAGTCTACAAACAAAGTTCTTGAAAGTATCATCACCAAAACTGTTCATCTACATAGAAGATATTGGGCAGAAAGGCTTCCTGAAGCCTTGTGGGCCTACAGAACTACATGGAGAAATACAACAGGACATTCTCCCTATGAACTTGTTTATGGGAAGGAAGTCCTGCTTCCCATTGAGTTCCAAGTCAAGACCTTCAAGATAGCAGTTCAGTTGGGGATGGACTTATCAGAAGCCCAAAAGCATAGAATGGAGCAGTTGAATGAGCTAGATGAGATCAGACAAGAAGCAATTTTAAGAACTGATCTAGTTCAATATCAAAGAGCTAAATGGCATGACAAGTACATCAAAGAGAAGAAGTTTTAAGAAGGAGATTGGGCATTGTTATTTGATTCCAAGTTTAAAGATTTTCAAGGAAAATTTCAGACTCATTGGCTTGGGCCATATGAGATTGACAAGATCTTTAGCAATGGAGCGGTAAGAATCAAGACCATTGATGAATTTAAAACTCCTCTTATTGTGAATGGCCATAGATTAAAAGTCTATCATAAGCCACTCTCAAAAGAGGAATTTGTCAAAATGTTTCAAGAAAATTCTGCAATCAGGCTGGTACAGAAGAATTCTTCTTCTCCACCAGCCTAGCCTTTGTTCTTTTCAGTTCAAAAAAAAAAAAAAAAAAAAAAAATTTGTTGTATAAGCCTGAAAACCAGTCATTGATTGGAAGTCTTATACAGAAAATGTAGGGTGAAAATCAGGAACACCTGACACCCTATATTTTCCAAAAAGAAAAAAATCTCTCTTTCATTTCACAAGTTTTGTGACCACCCACTCCATTCCATTCCACTTCATCTCACTCCACTTCATTTCATTTCATTTTTTTTTCATGACCATTTTCATTCAGTCAGTTATCATCCATCTATTTCCATTCACCCAAATAATAGCTGTGTCAGTTTCCGCAGCTGACATCTGTTTCCGCAGCTGACACCAGTTTCCGCAGCCAGAAGCAGATTCTGCAGCTACCACTCTGTTTTTCAAAAGAATGTACAGTCAGATGTATTTTCAAAATCATGAAATCGAATGCAGGTATGAAGACATATTATGAAGACAGGGGGCATTCAAGACATCAAATGAGAAGCAACTAATTGAAGACCAAGGAAAAATGGCAAGAATTCCAAGGTATGAGTAAAATTTATTTCAAATAGCATTTAAAACACATTTTTACATAGTTATGAACCATAGCTCCATTATGTGCAATGATTGTGTTGACAAACTCCGTAATCATTCCACGATCTCTATATGATCCGCCCATAATCCTTGCATTCATTTTCAAACGGTCCATAATCGAGCCTCCGATCTTCACTCATACTCCGATACTCCACCTGTGATGAAGAAACGTGGTTGATTTGACTACGGCTTCTTTCAGCCGCATGAAATTCTTAGCCGTTGTATAAACGTGCTTACATTTACTCTGCAGCCACTAAATTTTAAACACTTCCGGATGTGTTATACTCCTCCTATTGTTCTATTGATCTCACAGCCGCATTTCCACCGTGCTCACGTAACCCTTCTCTGTTTCACTTCACCCCATTTGTTCTCTATTACGCTACAGTCTGTATACCCATTCTCTGATATCTGCATACAGTCATCGTGCTAATTTCCACTCATTTAGCCATCTTACCTCCGTTGAACCCTCCTCACGCAAACAAGTTTTAAAAGAGCAGAAAGAAGGATGGGTTAGTTGTTGAGAACAGAACCAGAAGGACCTAAATTCATGGAAGGATACCCGCAAGTCAGAGATTTATTGAAAAAGGAAAAGTGGCTTCGGTTCATCCAAAAG
Organism: Pinus albicaulis; assembly: GCA_034641835.2. Taxonomy (NCBI): domain Eukaryota; kingdom Viridiplantae; phylum Streptophyta; class Pinopsida; order Pinales; family Pinaceae; genus Pinus; species Pinus albicaulis. The sequence continues at coordinate 353,513,810 of CM076579.1, forward strand.
TTTAGAGGCTACCATAAAGAGGTGACAAAAGCGTTTGCAAGGTCTTTCAATGGCCTAGAGGTAGAGATTGGGGACCTTAAATTCACGGTGAATGAGGCATCCATAGCAGCTGCCACAGAACTTCCTCGAGAAGGTGAACGAAGGTTCAAGAACAAAAGCATTAGTGATGAATCCTGGAGAATGATCCTGCGTAACCCAGGTATGGATGTAACTATTTTTAAAAAGGGAATTCCTGTTCATGCTTTGAAACAGGAGTGGGCTACTTTGCTGCTAGTTATTCAAAAATTTATCACCTGTGAGGGCCGTTTTGGGTCAATGTATATGTATCATACCCGGTTGCTGATGAATTTTCTAGACAACTAGACCCTCAATCTGCCATAATTTTTATTAAATAGTTTGAAGAAGATGTCTGTGACCATTTAGAAGCATTTAGGGGACGTGGAGCCACATTTGTATCACCATGGTCTTGTGAAAATTCTGATTGAAAAACAGTTAAAAGAGAAAAAGGATATATGGGAACAATTTTTGATTAGAAATTTCTTTGAAGAACCCCAAGAAATTCCTGAAGGCAGTACATCAAGAAGGAGTAGGAGGAAGAGAAAAAATGATGAAACTCAAAGCACTCCTACTACTACAATTGAAAGAACTAGTGGAGAAGGGAGACTGTCAAAGAAGAGGAAGGAAGAAACCAAAGGTAAAAATCCAATAACATCAAAAGAGAGAAAAAGTATTGAGGCTATGCATCAAACCCCTTCCTCCGAAGAAGATCATCAAGTGTTATCTGAGAGACTAGTTCACCTTCAGGAAAAGTCATCTATGGCTAAAAAGAGGGAAAAAGAAAAACAAAAAGGAAAAGATAGTGGTCCACAGCGTGTAAGAAGAAGTTCCAGACTTAAAGGGAAGTTGAGGAAAACACAAACGAAAGGACCCCATTTTATTGATTTGGGAGAAGAAACACCTGAACAATCCCCAGCTGGCCATAGTCCATCTCATTCTCAGTCAGACATTGAACATAGTTCATTTCATTCTCAATCAGATATTGAACATAGTCCATCTCATTCTCAGCCAGACGTTGACATGAGCCCTTTTCAGCCAGATTTTGAAGCCAATTATCCTCCACGGAATTTTGGGGACATCCCAATAAAAACGACACCTGAGATAGACCCAAAGCAGCAAGAAGTATATGATTATATAGAATCTTTAGAAAGGGCAGCCACGGGTCCCAGTACTTCATCCACTCAGCCTCACACAGCAAAGGAAGATCTCGTCCAATCATTGAAACAAGAAGTCTTTGAATTGGAGGTTTTAAATAGACACATTAAAAATGAAAATGAGGCATTGAAGGAACAAAGCAAACTAGACAAGATCATTCATGACAATACCATGCTACATCTGGGACTATGGCAGAAAAAGAACAGAAAATTGAAGAAGAAATGCCAGAAGTTAAGTAGAGCATTGGTTAATATCAAATTCAGGTGCTTGATGAAGAAGCCCAGGATGTTAGCAGCACCAAGGAAGAGGAGGAGAGGACTGGATGTACTGGCTGAAGTGTCAAGGCATATGAATTGAAAAAGGATTATCCAAATTTTGGTTGCATGAGGACATGCAACACCTTCACAGTGGGGGTATGTTGAGTCTCAAATCTGCATCTTTCTTATACACCTTTCCAAACCTTTTTCATTCACCTGGACCTTCTCAGTCACCAATATCATTGCATATTAATTGTAAAAGAGATTTTAAAATGGTTTTTAACTATGTTTTGTGTCTGTTGTTTGATTTAGATTTTTGCTCATTTAGCTGCGGAATCTTGTCACTTTCCGCAGCTGCTGCAACTTTCCGCAACCATTTTGTCAAAGTCTATGTTGCAGGTGTCTTCAGGCAAATCGGGCCACATGGGCAAGTTCAAAATGACGTGGACATGGATCGTGTCCTATTGGCTCGATCGAATTCATCTAAGAAGGTTGTGGTCAAAGGTGGCCAAGTGGTGGTCAACCGTAGAGTCCCACGGTGACAGAACTATGTTTCTCATCACGTGGAGATTTGCGTGGCCGTTTCTAAAACGCGCGAGACACATCAACACCTGTAAACGGCTTTATAAGCCAAATCCAACATCCACTCTCCATAGATTTAATCCTCACGGTGACCATGATGCTAGATCTCTGGACATGATGGTTCATGTGTCTTCTACCAGCGCAGACTTTAGGGAATTAGTTATATCTCCTTCTGTTATAAATAATGCGTTCTCATACGCATAATAGTTAGATCTTCTGAAGCTCTGTAATGTAATTGTGTCGCCATTGTGTTGTGACATTGTTTCTCTGTTATGACCGCATTTTAATATATGAGAAGACCTTGTTCAAAAGCGTAATTCGTATTTGAAAGCTGCTCCCCGAGGTCTGTGCAGAGGGCCCCTGCACACGCTGAGGTTTTGTGTACTACTGTATAGTTTTATGCTTCATTTATTTATGTTCATTGTGCTATAGTCATTCACGTGTATATACATTACGTCTTTCATGGTATTTACATTTCATCTCTGTCCATAATCTTTCATGTTTTATATTTTACTTTTGTCCATAATCTTTTATGTTTTATGTTGTTGTTAACTGATCAGTGTTCTTGTTTCAGATTACAATAGACAGCCCGGGCATTTGCACTTCTTTTTATAATGACTAATGACATGGAATCAATATTGTCCTTCTGTTGATTTCGTTTTCTTAGTTTTTGTTTAATTCCAGCATTGTTTTGTTTATTTCAGTCTTGCACATTTGCTTTAAGTAGTTAGATTAGATATTAAACTGTTCATGTCATTTTCAGTTACCTCCGAAAGCCATAGCGAGACTAATGGTGAGGGATTGAAGTATGAGTGTGTAGTTTGATATTAGTTTACTTTTCTGCAAGTTAGATATTAAATTGTTCATGTCATTTTTAGTTACCTCCGAAAGCCATAGCGAGACTAATGGTGAGGGATTGAAGTATGAGTGTATAGTTTTATATTAGTTTACTTTTCTGCAAGATAGATATTAAATTTCTCATGTCATTATCAGTTACCTCCGAAAGCCATAGCGAGACTAATGGTGAGGGATTGAAGTATGAGTGTGTAATTTGATATTAGTTTATTTTTCTGCAAATTAGATATCAGATTGCTCAAGCTGTTTATGATTACCTCCGAAAGCCATAGCGAGACTAATGGTGAGGGGTCAGAATATGAGTTGATGTAATTTGATTTTAGCTTTACTTTGCTTGCAATTCTTGGATTTCTTTGAGCACAGTTTCTTTTGTATTTAGACAGCAGCAAGGGTAATGGGTTTCATGATCAATAGTTCAATGTTTGTTTGACTAGTATAGTAGCATATTTCATTTCCTTTTAGGAACTAATTTTCTCATTGTATGTTTCAAAATCCTTTTGAAGCTTGAAAGTTTGGTAAATCATTATAAAGGACATCATTGCCTTGAACAATCATAACCATACTTGTCTTTTAGAATTTTCATTAGGAAACCAACCAAGATAAAAAGAAAAAAAAAGAAAAACGACAAAAAAGTAAGAGATAGGTTATCTTGCACATATAGTGCGCCACACTTCGTCAGCTTACGAATCCCGAATTGACAAATTAATGTAGCAATTTAGGACACACTAAATTGACCAAACACTCATCATAAATGCCACTCCTTCATGACAGCGTTGTTGATTTGGTCAAAGTTGACCTATTCAACATGTATCCTCTCCAAGTCACACCCAAAGGTGCTTAATCCAACTGATTATTCTTCCTCCTTTCACAGTAGGAGTGTTATTTTTCCTTCTAAGGATATTTATGGGTCTCCCTACCCACTTATTCACCTACCTAGTGACAAAATGATCTATAATATTCCATTTAGTTAAAAGCTAAATTTTAGGAATATTACAGTCCTCCCCTCCAAAATGGTGCTTGTCCTCAAGCCGCAATGTAAAGCTGGAGTAAAATTCCTCCCCTCCTCCTCTTGTGGCCTCCTCATCAATAGTCCCCATCACTTCTCACAATAATCTGTAATAAATATTCCCGGCAAAAGTTCCTCCCAAGTATGCAAAACAAAATGGCTCACATCTTGAGAAAGTGGAATGTGTAAGTGGAAACCTTCTTGTTGTCCAATGGCCTCCTCAAGATAGGAGTGATGACAAGCATAGGGGATCTCATTCCCAATGAGATACTCCCATCTCCATGCTATCATCCAAATGAAATGAGCCATCCTATGTAGCTCATCAAATAAATCCTCAACCCCTAGTTCATGCAATGTATTGGGGTTGTATGGAGAGATTATATTTTCCCATCCATGTTGTTTCTCTCTCCATTTATGATATGTATGGGGCTGTGGCTGATCTTGGGCTGAAATATTATGGTCTCCACAAATGTCCCAAGTTACCCCACCAATCAAAACATCCATGAAGTGCCTCTCCCAAGAACTCAAGTTCTCCAAATGGCTCCTCCCACATGAAGACAAGAGATGTAGCATGGAAATAATGGTTTTCCCATTGCTTCTCCTAAAACATGCAACATTTGAAGCATGGAGAATCATACTCCAAATGGGAACCTCCAACTCTTGTGCCATCCTCCCAACAAAGCTTCCCATAAAAATAAGAACATCATCAATTTATGGAAGCAAAAACAAATAAAAACAAGTTGTCATATGACAATCGGGAGGTGGATCATAGTTCCACATGTGGAACCAGCACATTTCATCCCCTTCCTGCCTCAAAAAAAATTATAACAAGTGTCTTTTCAGCCACTTGTTTGTTTCCACAATCATCCTACAAGATGGGATCATGAAATTAAAATTTGGTGCCAATGGTGCATACCAAGAATCATGTGACATTTCCCACAAACCACCAATAGAATGACCAACATCAATGCTACAAATGGCCTCAAGTAAATCATAATACAATATACAGTAAGGAATGATCCTCTTTGGTACAATATGTTTCTCATAAAAATTAAAGGAGTACAAATCATAACGCATAAATGTACATCCTCTATCATGTATTTTGGTCATTGAGCTAAAATGGCTCAACTAAAAGTTCTCCCTCACTCTCAATGACTAGGGAAGTTGTTGTGACAACCTCTCCATCATCATTCGGGCTATGCATCTCTCCATATGCTGATATACATCTTGTTGGATTATGTCCCAAGTGAACTCCTCCATCAAGGAATAATATGCATCAAAGTGCATGGAATGAGAGTCTGCTTGTGTTGCATGTAACAGCTTCTCCTTGAGCTCAGAAGCTTTAGTCAAGAAGACTCTGCCATAAGAATAGATGACCTCATCATCCACCATGTATCTATCATCTCCCTCCGGGTCATCAAGAAACATGGAAGCACCAAGATCCTTGGATTACTCTACCAAAAGTTGAGACCTTCAATATGGATCAATCCTCCTAAGAGACAGCGCTGTAGATCTAAAATGTGAAGTTCCCCACATGTTTTTGTCTTTTCCCTTGACATCCATCATGCCAAATTCATCCTCCAAAGTGTTTCCATGCCCATCATGCAGCTTCTCATGCTCATGTAGAAATGGTGGCCTTTGGAAGTTGGCCTCCCATGAGAAGCTACCATCCAAAAAGAACCTCTTGATCTTGGCCAATGTAAGCATGAGTGACCTCCATCTACTCCAATATATGGAGGATTGCTTCCTCAAAGGAAGTACCCTCTATTTCTCCAAATCCATGGAGTAGCTCCCTTGCACCATGGTGGTGCCATCCTCCATCACTGCAGCAACTTATGTCAGCGCATAATATGTAGTGAGAGTGGGTAATTCTGAAAATGGGATAGTGTATCCCTCCTCCTTGATTCTACCCCAGACTCTCTGCGCCGTACTAGACCCCTCCAAGGTATTCACCCTTCCAGAATCTAAGAGTGGTGAACCAAATGGTAAGATTTCTGTCACCAACTCTAGATCTGGTGGCCTCCCAGGTGGAATGCCTCCATGGAGTGAGACATCAAGATCTAAAGCAGACTGTATATATGAGTGGACTGATTTTTCTTTCCTCTCATTGTGCAATACAGTCTCCTTCTTCTGTGGAGAAACCTCCTGAAATAGATAAGGGTGAATGCTCATTATCCCTTGATGTTGATCCTTCTTTTCTTCTTCTCCTTCCATCTGCCAAGTCTCACAATCCACAATAACTAATACATGTTGCTCCAGGATTGTGCTTTGGTTCCCACATTTTAGATCATTTGGAACTCCTTGCAAAGACACAAGGACTCCTCTAATGGAAGCAATGGATCCCTTTCCACCTCCATGTGGTGATGGATCTTCTCCTGATGGTACAACGTTGTTAGCTCTTCTTTTCTCATCCTCTTCATCAATATTTGAGAATGCCTCATCATCAATGAGAGACCATATATCTTGGTCTTCCCTTGAAGAAGGAATCACCATGTCTTCATATATAGAAGAGGGCTATTCAAGAAGTGGGGATATTACCCTTGGTAATGTATTATGCATGTTTTTATCCCCTTAAACAAAAATATGGAGTGGAGTTGGTAAAATAGATCCCTCCAACTCATGCAAAGGTTTTGAATTTTTGGTTTCAACAAAAGATGTTTTACAATGTTTAATATCAAATATTTTCACTATCTTCTTAGTGAAACCTTCATAAGTATTTACACTTTCATGATGAAATGAAGGAGAACTATAAAACCACCAATCATGGGCCATACCTTTAAGGTGCAGCGCTGCTACTCTAATGGCCTCCTTTTCTGAGACTTGGTGTAGCTGAAAATAGGAATCTAGCTCCTTCACCCATGCCTTGGTTGTGCACTTTGCTGATCCATCAAAGTTAGATATACATATTCTACCTCTCTTGCTTCTATGATTTTTTTTGGATCTTCTATCTTCCTTGAGTTGGCAAAACCCTTGGAAGTCCAAGTGCTCTTTGAATCTCCAAGAATGAGACTCATACTCTTGAAGATAGTCACTCAAGGTCTCCTCCTTGGGTGTATCTTCTTCGTCCATTTATCTCGTAGTGAATGTGGGCAATAAACTGTGTTGTGGATCTGCATGTGTGGCTGAATTTCCAAGCCCATCATGTGAATATCTAGGGCTTGCTTCACTTTCAAACCTTCTTGGAAATTTTCTACACCTCTCCCCTTTCATCTCCTTGATATCTTCCTTGATATTTTTCACCGTTTGGAAAAGAAGCTAGGAGATCCTCTCTTCCTTCATTTCTCCAAAAAATGGAGTCATGCCTTTGTTTCTTCTGTACAGCTTCTCCTTCCTGTGAGAAGCTTCTCCTCCTAGTGGCATAATGTCTTCAATGCACAGTCTGAGCCAAGATTATGCTCTGATACCACTGTAATATTCCAAAATGGAAATAGCAGCAATACAAGACATAATAATATAAAACACAACAATTATGAACATGTCATTAGAGGGATCAATATGCATCCATCATTTTATTAATAAATCAGCAACAATATACAAAAATATCTTGAGGTTCAAGCCACTCAAGCAATAAGAACAAGCCTCCAATGATCATATCAATAAACACATGAGTTGTTGCTACTGCATAGAATGTCAGAAAGCAGTGACATTGTTGTCTATATTAGTTTAACTGCTATTTTAATCATACATAAATATGATATGGCTGATAGATACAAAATAAATGCTCATAAAAGAATATATGGGCTCTAACACATGATTTCTAGCCAACCCAGAAAAGATTGCTAGAAATACCAAGAAAAATATACAATGTGAAAAATAACCCTAGGGTTGATATGCCACTACAATATGGACTTGAATATAATGAGGCTATGACATATCTGAAATGATAATTTCCTCCTCCAATGGTATTTCTCAATAGAAGGTTGATCCCTCTATTCATAAATAGACCCTCCTGATGAGCCCAATGAACCCCTTAGCAACTACCTCTAAAAATAACGCAGATATGGACTGAAACTGCGTTGTGATGGATGGTAGATGGTTGGTTTGATGTAAAAATATATATAAATATTCCTAGGATCCTTCCTTGCTGATCCTCCAATGGGTAGGCTACCTCTCCACTGAAAAACAAGCCCAGAATTGGCTCTATGTGATCCTCCTTTGCTGCACCCAGCAACACAACCCAGGTCTAAACAGAAATTGCATTATAGCTGAAGGAGGTAGCTTGGACAGAATGCCAGAATGAGGAAATTCAGTCCAAATAACCTCTCCTTCCTTGAGGATGAGGTAGGGATTCCCGATCAGGAACACCCTTGTGCTAAACAGCACAACAAACCCCGCTAAACATCTAAAGGATGCAAAGTATAAACATACCAATATCAAAATGATAATCTAAAATATGAATAAAAATGGTTGTCATCCCCTCCATATATAGTGTGTGAGCCTTCTCACATTGGGTCCCATCCATACTTGCCACTAAGCTCGTGCAATTTTTCCTCCACTAAAACTGCGTTGCCTCATCATAAATGCCACTCCTCCATGACAACGTTGTTGATTTGGTCAAAGTTGACCTATTCAACATGTATCCCCTCAATTCACACCCAAAGGTGCTTAATCCAGTTGATTATTCTTTCCTCCTTTCACATTAGGAGTGTTATTTTTCCTTCTAAGGAGATTTATGGGTCTCCCTACCCACTTATTCACCTACCTAGCGACAAAATGATCTATAATATTCCATTTAGCTAAAAGCTAAACTTTAGGAATATTACACTAGGTGCTAAGAGAAAAATTAATATTCCTATTATTTGCATGCTAATTCAGGAATATTACACTTTATCACGGCTGATGTTAAATTTTCATTTGGTTTGATGCTGCAGAGTGTGATATTGTAATATTCCCAAATGGGGAATGCAGCAATACAATGTAGATATGCAGGAAAATAATGCAGATCATAAAAGAAAAAGTAGGAGGCCAATATGGAGACCTTTCAAATGTATTTACAGTAGCAAAATAGATGTAAAATATTGCCCATAAGATGCATAACAGGAAATACAAGTCTCCAATGAAAGAAAATTTTCAAAAGAGGTGTTGCAACCATGTATAAAGACTGGAAATAGCCTTACAGCATTATTTTATTGGTCTGCAACAGCTGTAGATTACACATTAGATATAGAGTAGATAAGTGCATGAAAATTTATATCTATAATAGATCCATACACTATAAAGGCTCCTCTAACAATCCCCCTTATGGTTTTTTAGCAAAACACCATGTACAAGATATAGATCTAAGATCTAATTCTATAGATCTACTGAAACATTCAGATCTGGAAAGAGGATCTGATCTGATATGAACAAGAATATGATCACCTCCAATGGATCTCCAAAGTGAAGGGCAGATCCCTAACACTTGAAAACCAACTCTCCAAATGGTGTAACACCCTGCAACTGCACCTACAAGAATATGTAGATCTGGAAGTAAAACTGCGCTATAGGGATCAAAATGTGGTTGGTCTGCTGCCAAGATATGAAAATGAATCCCAAGTCCTCCAATACTCTCCTCCCAATGAAGTAGAAGTCTCCTCCATTGAAAAGGAGCAATGATATGTTCTAGATCTGAGAAGATCTAGCCTCCACTTGTTGCAGCTTGCAAAGACAACCAAACCCTCAACAGGATCTGTGTTGTAGTTGAAAGAAGAATCTTGGCCTTCAGCCAGATAGTGGACTATGCAACACAAACTCTCCCAAGAGCTACTCAATGGGAAGAGGTGGGATTCCCGACCAGGAACACCCAATGCTAAACAACATTTTAAATCTAGGCTAAACGTCCAAAGAAATCTATATGTATAAACAGACAATATATTTAGAAATCTAATATCATCAGCAACCTTCTAATGCTGCCATCCCCTTCCTTTTATAAGACAAGAGCTTGCAAAACATAAACCACATCCAATGAGAATACTCCTTTCACACAAGGCACCTCCATCTAAAACTGTGATGTGCCTCATTGATGGCCACTCCTCCATGAAAACATTGTAGATTTGGTCAAGGTTGACCTAGTCAACATGTTTTAGCCCCTCCCCTGTCCACACTTTAGGGTGCTTTATTAAGCTGGAAATATGATCCACTTTCACATGAGAAGTGGTTTTATTCACAAATAATAGCTTTATGGGTCTCCCCACCCACTTATTCACCTATCTATGTAACAAAAAAAAAAAATTAATATTCTCATTAGTTGTAGACTAATATAGGAATATTATATATATGCGCTAAAAACTCAAATCATTGCGCTTTATCAGATTTTGCAGATACATTTCATTGTTCGTTTATTATCTTATCGGGTCTGACTTATCGCAATTCCTTTTGAAATGATAAAAGTTTGTCTTTTAAGGAGGCACGACGTGATCTTATAACTTTAAGGGTTTTTTAAGTTTTTCAACGGGGAACTTCATATATTTCAAAAAGGTTGGAATGCTTATCGCAATTTGCAATTCTTATATGTATTTTAACTTTTGTCAACTTGTGAGTTGTGTGATTTTCACTAAGTGCAATGAAATCAAATCGAAAGGAACATGCCTTATATTCCTAAAGTTTAAAACTTAACAATAAACGAAATATTTTTTTATTAAACTCTATTTATTTTTTAAAGGGTCCCCATTTATTCTAAAATCTATTAAAGTTATGAATAATAAATGGGGGGTGTTGTTTAGTACAACAGGTGCCTATACATAATATTCATCCATTATGGGTTTGAAAAACATCGCTTGCTTCTATAAATGTGTATATATTCCACCCAGATACTTGAGGAGTACTCCCACGTTCATTGGGGAAATACCCAAAATTATGACAATCTCTATAAATTCTATGATGTACTCCTGTACACTCTGCCCCTGTCTCATTATTGAAATTTTGAGGTCTAAAATGGGCCTCGAAACAAAAATGTACAACCAAAATAAACTTTATAAAACCAATAGGATTTAATATAATGGTGTCAACCATGGGGGATGATTCACCATTTTTGGAGCAAAAAATTAAAAAGATTAAAATAAATAAATAAACTACTTTTTCAACATATATCCCTATGGTTTTACTCAAATTTCAAGTGAGAGAACTCTTTGGATGTAGAATATAATTCCTTATCCAAGGAGTACCCATGTTTCATACTTTTGATGGACCTTGCTACATGAAAAATGAGAAACACGTGAAAAAACATGATTCCGGTCACATTTTTCATGTAGAAAGGTCCATAAAAAATATGCAACATGGGTACTCCTTGGATGAGGAATTAAATTATGCATCCAACGAGTGCTCTTGCTCAAAATTTGAGTAAAACTATAGGGAGATGAGTTGAAAATACGGGCTGAAAATTTTAGTTTATTTTCTTTTTTCCCTGTAAAATTTGATGATGTAATCTAATCTTGTTTTATTATTTCTACTATTTTTTATAATATTACTTAGAAATCCCATTTTATACCTCAAAATCTCTCTAATGCTACTTGAAATAATGCCACCAGATTCATTGGTCCTCTATATACCCAACATGGTAGAGTTGTGATTTAATGAGAGTTTTGAAATCCTCCCACTTAATCAATAGAGGATCTCCCTCCAACCATAGGGTTTCCATGTGGCTTTCCCACTAGGTCAGGGCATGGCCCTTTATTTTCAACCAGGAAAACAATATCTTTTTCTCTTCCTTTATACGATGAACACTAAAATAAATTTCTAATTGATGCAACTAGTGATTTAACTTCAAAGTGTTGATATCACCTTGATATGGCTTGATTTCAACCTTCAATTCCAATTTGAATAGGGACGATGAATGGTTCATGACATTAAAACTAGGTTGTACCTTTTAGTGTTCTTTCTTATATTCCCTCTCAGGTTCTTTCTAATCTTCTGATTTCTCCTCCAATTCACCCTTTGTGTTAGAACCTCCATTTTCACTAAATATTCCAAGCTCATTAGTTAGTATCACCATGAGGAGGCACACATTATGGTTTATATTTGTTCTTTGTGATTCTAGCTATGAAAATCTGTCCTCTATGGGATATTTAGGGTTATTAACATATTCATTGATGATGGTTGGGGTTTTATGACTTTTGGCTTAACCAATCTAGATCCCGCTACAACTCTCCACAATATACCTAGAGAAATATGTTCTAATACTAATATGATCCATAAAATATTGTGGATATTACACTAGACAATTCCTCACAACAAATCCAATAAATATATATTGAAAAATCCAAAATCTATAGTATGAGGGTTATTTTCCTTAGACTTATAGATATTTTAAGTTACTATTTTTATGCATGTAATATAGAGAATGTAGAAAATAGAGAACAAACAAAATTACAATCACTCACAACCACAATAACACAAAATATGATGTGGGAAACCCTTTTGGGAGAAAATTTAGTTAGAAGGTGAGGCTGTTGTGCTCTCTCTTTATATGGAAATGGATGAAAGTAAAAAGAAGTGAGACCAGTGGCCTATGGTTTGCTACAATGCACAAAGCCTCTCTATTTTATATTCTATGATCCACTCTCAACTATTATTATCATCTATTGAACAAAATTCACTCTAGTATAATATAATCCCTTTTCCTCTTAGTGTCCTGATTATAACACAACTCGATAACCTACTAGAGGTTAAGTTTTACTCCTTCAAATCTTAACTAGAGTTGCAATATCAACTCTTCTATATTCTTCTTCATCACGATCACATGGCTAGCCCCTTTTCCATGAATACTTGGTGCTAATGTGACATCCTCTTAAATCATGGTGGTTAAACAATGAAGTTCAAATTACATGTTAAGCCATATATAAGCCCCATTTTTACCCTAAAACCATATATTAAGCCCTAGATATTGATTGATTATATTTTTATTGTTATATTGTTATGTAGGCTAGAACCTCTTATGGTCCCATTTTATTATAAATGTACCCCTTTAATCCTATATCTATACTAAGGATACTTAGTCTTAGGATCATAAAATATTGTAGTGTACATTGTTTCATTGTAAAAGGAGGTTTCCCCTCGAAGAGGACTCTAATTATTGGTTTCTTGTCATTTTGAAGGCACAAGGATCATAACATTTGGTATCAAAACTCAAGGTACTCGAGGTTTGTTGTTTCAAATAGGTCATTGTTAGGAAAAATATTGAGAGGGGTGTGAATCAGTAATTTAAAAACTTGATTTAATTTTCTTATTCTGATTTCTGTACGTCACTATTATGTAGTAAACCTGCATATGTACAAGACTTCAATGCAGAAAACTAGCGTATATCCAATCAAATTAGTTTTTTATTCAATTCAACATATGTTTATCTTGAACAAGTATGTTAGTACTTCATCAAAATTATATATACAACAACCATGTTTAGTAAGAACAAAATAAAACATCATATGAACACCATGATTTTTTTAGGTGGAAACCCAATGTGGGAGAAAACCACCGCTGCTATCATCTTTGTCTTCTTTTTATTATGATGAAATATTTATTAATCTTGTGCTAGCATAGACTCGTACCAACACATAGGAATCCACTTGAAGATGCCTAAAACCTTCTCTCATTCTCGAGCACCCACTGGAAGGGGGATCTAACCCTTGATTCAAAACATCACAGCTTTTATGTCACGTTTCATCAAATTTTCAGACTGGACCCACTACCATCATTTAATTCCAATACCAAATATAAAAACTAGAACTAATCATTGTAATAAATCACTCAAGCATTGAACCAACTAAATCAACCAATCATTGAACCAACTAAGACCAAAATAAATCAACTTATTTTCAAACAATAAAAGCAGTTAGATCATTGTAACTTCATTCACTAGAATACCAACATTGTACCAAAACACTTGATTCGAATTTATGAAGGAACACAATAAAATAAAAAAATAGACATAAACATAGAGATGCAGTAGAAATAATGCTTCATTTCATTAATATCAAATAACATAAATATGCTTATAGACATAATGGAAATCAAATAGCTAGGGCACTGGTAGCTTATCTCTGAGAAGAGATCTGGAGGCTACATGCCTCTGAATTGTGTTACAATGAGGCTCAAGGGCCTATTTATTATTGAGAAACAATGGAAAACTCTAAACATCCAAAAACCTAACCCTAAGAGATGAAGCACCAATTATGGGCCCTGTTTGGGTAAATTGGTGTTTCAACTTCCTGGGGTCATAACTTTGGCATATTATATCCATTTGACACACATGATACATCGTTAGAAAGATCTATCTGAGGACTACAAATTCTGTCCACGAATATCGATTCCAGAATAGAATCATATGTCACCTCCATAAGTATGGTTGGCCCAATAATACATCAGCTACATCAAGAGGAGCAACATCACACACCACCTCATCCGTGAATGGCTTGATACTGTACGGAAGGTGGCACTGTTGTAAAAGGTGTAGATCTCTACCTGGGTGAAGCCACCCGATGGTATATAGCTGTGGGTGTGTTATGGTCAGTAGGCTGAGCCACTTCACGACCTCTACTAAAATGAGGCTATTTTGGTTTCCGCTATCGACAAGGAATTGCAGTGGAGAACCCTTCACCCACATCTGTGAATGGAAGAGGTGCTCCCCCTCCTCTGGATCCTCCCTCTGGATCTTGGTGGTGGAAATAATGGAAATGGGATCCGCATCAATTATTTTCTTCCCTTTTTCATTGCCTTTGTCTAGTTCTGACTCGATATCAGAACATGCATCTGATTTGGGTGCCTTTAGTCCGTCCACCAACAATTGTTTGGCCCGACACTCGTTTGTGCTATGAGTGGGGCTATTATGAAATTCACACCACTTCCCCATGTCCTTATTTGGATTTTTGGTGTTGTTTTGAGTTTCCCCGCTTTGGCCTTTCCCCTTGTTCTGTGGTTCAGGGGTGTCTTTCCCTAGCTTCAGATTCGCGGATCCAAAGTCTCTCTTCTTTTGCTTAAATTTCTACTCGATCTTGGTGACATAGCGATATTCCATGCCAAGTGATGTAATGTCGAGGAACTCCATTTCCTCTTGAATGTTTCTATGTAGACATTTGTGGTACTTGAGCACCAAATGTCTCTTTGAATCTTTAATACCCAACTTTATGCGCAGGGTATGGAAAAAATTCGTTAGTTCATGCACATCTTGATCCCTTTGTTGCCGCAGTGTGGTCCATTGGATGTACTTGTCCTCATAGCTCCCCACGGGGTAATATTGTTCCTTTATGCCATCTTAGAATGAATTCCAAGTGTGTGAGGTCAAGAAAAGAAAGGGTTATTTCCCGTCCTTTTGCTCATAGTAGGTTTCCCACCAATATTTGACATGGGGGGCAGTTTTGAGGAGTGAAAAAATAATCTTTTCTCGGTCGAAGAAATCATGGACCAAGAAATACCCTTCCAGAAAACTCAACCATCTATCTATGGCGTCTACATCTATCTAGACTTAAAATATAGGAATGTTAAGGTTTACCTGTAACTTGAAGGAAGTGGCACCTCCAGAGTGGTTGTTGGATGTATATGCGTCGTAGGTGGGCAGTCGTTGAAGGATCTAAGCAAAGTTATCCATCATCGCGTTCCTTTGTTTCTCTAGGGCCTCCTCGAGCAATATTTTGATAGGATCTCTTGCTCCATCGTCTTTCTTTTCTTCTTCCATGGGAGGTCGTCGGGGTTTGTGAGGCTGATCTTGCAAGGGTTCAACCAGATCGAACCCTAACTCCTTATACCCTGACCGCATTGGGGACATGCAAAGAAAAACAGAGAAATATTAGACCCACTCTGATACCATTGATCCGGATTTATGCACGAATGCAATAAAATACTGAAATAAACATAAACACAGATATGTAGCGGAAATAATTCTTCATTTCATTAATATCAAATAATAGAAATATGCTTACATACATAATGGAAATCAAATAGCTAGGGCTCTAGTAGCTTCTCTCTTAGATGAGATGTGGTGGATACATGCCTCTAAACTGTGTTACAATGAGGCTCAAGGGCCTATTTATTATTCAGAAACAATGTAAAACTCTAAACGTTCAAAAACCTAACCCTAGGAGATGAAGTGTAAACTATGGGCCTCGTTTTGGTAAATTGGTGTTTCAACTTCCCAGGGTCGTAACTTTGGCATACTATGTTCATTTGACACACATGATACATCATTAAAAATATCTATCTGAGGACTACAACTTCTAACCGCGAACATCGATTCCGAAAGGGAATCATATTTTTCGGAGGGGAGATGCCCAAAAAACGTCGTTTAGGGCCTCAAAACGGCTTCGGAAGTTCAAGACCTGAAAAACTGATAAAAATATTAAGTTGTACTAAAACTGAAAAACTGAAGGACTGACGGTGGCATCTCAAATGGAATAGGTGGGTGGCCACCAATATCCACTTGGATCATTAGGGTCCAAAAACGGCTCCGGGAGTGCAGGACCCGAAAACCTTCTAAAAATAGTAAGTTGTGCTGAAAGTGAAAAGCTGCAATAATTGATGGTGCGGGTCCAAATGGAATAGGTGGGTGGCCACCAATATCCACCTGGATCAACATTGCATAAACTCACTAAACCAACTTAAAACCCTCATCAACAAAATTTCAGAATATATACACTACTTTACTTTAGAAAATCCATGTGTATACGTGACTTCCTTGAAGAATGCCTGCGTATAGATCTCAAAACATTGAACCCTGAAACTGAATCACTATCATTCTGAAATAAACACTGTGTTACAGACTAACCCACTAAATCATTCTCAAATAATCACAGAACCATCACATATCTTCAATCACATACAAATAGCAGTATCATCACTCTTCAATCAATCAATTCAACTTCAATCATCACTATTAAACCTATATCATCAAGTAAGAATTCATTAACAGACAAGAGAAACACAAAAATACTGATTAGACTGATCAAAAATCTTATTTAACAAAACCCTAGCTTATATACGTGCTTTCCACACACAAAAATTGCGTGTATACACGCTCTTCAAGAATCAAACCCGCGTACAAATCTGTCTAAACTGAAAAATCAACATGTGACTTACCAAAAAAATACCTGCATATGTAGACACCTTTCAGGTTATCAAACCCACGTATGGACGCACCTTTCAGGTTATCAAGTCTGCGTATAGATCTGCAATTATTGACTTATACCTTCACTGCACATAAAACCTTCGAAAAAACCCATCTCAAATATACATCAAAACATTATCATCACTAATCAAATTAGATCATAAGCAGATTATCAATGCATAGTCATTTTAGATCTATTGGATTTGATCCATCATCAAATTCTTGGGTACATACTTAGTTTCATATCAAACAATTCATCAATATCCTATTACATGCATACTTGCTTCAGATCTAACTATTCATCAAATAACCATCACTTGCACACCCAAACAATTCAAGATCTCATCTCCTTATACCACTAGTACAAAATGGCTAATTAATTACTAAAACAACGACTAAAATTTTCATATAAACGACCATTTTTTAGTCGGCGACTAGTACTAGATAGTTTACAGTATCTTATAACGCGACCAACTTTTATTCGTTTTTAGCTTATTCATTAATTGGTTGTTTCAATTTTATCATCTAGTAGTATATTTAGTCATTAATTTGGTCATTAATTTAGTCATTAATTGCCACAATTAATGACCAAATATACAAACAAATATATTACGATACAATAATCCGAGAAAACAAATTCATGACCAAAGAAATATGACCAAAATATTGGTCGTGTTATAAGATACTATAAATTAGCTACTAATATTCATATATATGCAAATTTTAGTTGTCGTGTGAAACCAATTAATGACCAAATAAATATGACTAAATGTTTGTCGCGTTATAATATATTTTAAATTAGCTACTAATAGTCGTATATATTTAAAATTTAGTTGTCATTTGTAATCACAAATTTATCATTTACAGTAGTCATTTATAATTTTTTGGTAGTTTCATATTCATTATATAAACAACTAATTTAGTAGTTTATATTCATTTCATTTATTTTCATTAATAATCATTCCATAATCATGGGTTGAAGCAGGCGTATTAAAGTTGAGAGGTCGACGTTACATGATATGGTTGAATGCCAAACGGAGGTCGAGTGAGTCGGCTCAGGTCCGCCGAGTGACCCACGCCATTACATGGGTAATGTATAAATATGACGAGCAGATGTTTTGTTAAGCATCCAAGATTCAAGCATCGAATGACCATAAGGCATTAGACAAGCAAGAAGCATTGGGCAGCACCACGAGCTTCATCAATAGCTCTTTGGTGTAAGCCAACACTATGGCAGTGAGCAGGCTGAACGTGGTTCCGGGCAGAAGTTCAGGGCATGAGGTGGAGTCGTGAATGAGAGAGGGCGTCGAGTCGAGTCAGGCAGTGTGTGCAGGAATTGTGTGTGGAACAGTACCGCAAAGCGTCCGCAGTGCAGGTCGAGTCAAGTAGGGCACAAGGTGTCGAGTCAATTCGAGAAGTGCATGCAATAATTGTGTGCGTAACAGTACCGCAGGGCATCCACAGTGCAGGTCGAGTCGGGTAGGACGTGCGGCAGACTGAACGCAAGTTCAAACTGCGTTCTGAAGTGACGGTTGGGCGGAATTGAGTGTGACAAAGTGCAACAGATGCGTATTGGTGGGAAAAATATAACCAAAGTGCAGAAGGCTGATTTGGACATGCAATGAGCTCAGAAAAAACTTGAACGTCATGGGTAGCAGCTGACCCAGGGTGACCCAAGTGACCCGGCAACACGACACTTGGGCAGATTTGTGCAGAAATTCCTGAATCTGAATTCAATGTTTTAAATGGATGTTTTATGCTGGTTTAAGTATTAACAAGTGTTTAGAAATTGGTCAAGAGTTAAACTAACCTTTCCAAGGAGAAAAAGGGGATTTTTTTGGATTGGACTTTGTAGGGGATTTTGTTGGATTGTACTTTGTAGTGTATTTTATACTTTATGAAACATGTTATCGAGCAGACTTATTAACAGAGAGTTTCCCCTCCCTTGTATGTATGGGTATACATGTGTATATGATGATGATGTTTATGTTTTCCACATATTGAAATAACACTGTGATTAACTAATTAAGATAGTGTTTCTAAAGGCGTAGTCTACTTGTGAAGTACTTGAAAAAAGAAAAACAAGGTAGTGCCACACCCGTCAATAGCATGGTTGAAATACGACCAAGGTAGAGGGGCGTGACAGTTGGTATCAGAGCTAGAATACACTTGCAGTTTTCACATCAAGTGGTATTGAAGCTAATTGATCCCATCCTTTGGAAGCTGAAGATTGAAGTAAGCAAGGACAACAAATAGGTTGAAGTTGAATCTTGAAACTTTGGTGAATTGGGGTTTTTGACATAAGTTATTTCAGAGCTACAGTTGGACAAGGTTTGTACATGGTCTTGACCCATTCTCAAGCAATAAAAATGGAAGGTTTTGTGGAATAACCTCAATTAATTGAGGAGGCCCAAGAACTTTCTCAATATGTCATCTTGGAGAAGACCATTGAGAACATAGAAAGTCTCAAGAAGATGTTCATCGACCTTAGGGAAGATCATGAAGACCTTCATGAAAGGAACATGGCATTGAAATAAGAAGCAGAAAAGTGGAAGACCGAGCTTGATTCTATGGTAGTACGGTCTGAGTACATAGAATGGCAGCTTGGTGAAGATTTGAATAAGATTGAAGACATAGACCAATAAAAAGATTGAGTTGTGGATGAGCTTGCTAAGGCTCATACAAAGATCAAGGATTTGTAATGTGAAATGGTCTTATTGAAAAGGGCCATGGGGCAAGGATCATCTGGGGATCTACCCATATAAAGGTGAAAGAACCAGATTCATATGATGGAATAAGGAATGTAAAAACTCTTGGAAACTTCTTATGGGATATGGAACAATACTTGGACCGGTTAGCCATTCCTCATGAGGATGCTAAGGTGAATATTGTGGCACAATTACTTACATAATATGCTAAGATGTGGTGGAGAAGGAAACTTGATTAGATGGCAGAAGTTGCAGGGTCTGACATCACAAATTGGAGAGAACTAAAAGAGGCTTTGCAGGTTCACTTTAGTCCACAAGATGAAATGTGGGATAACAAATCTGTCATTAAGTATATTAAGAAGATAGTGAGTCTCTAGCAATATCAAAGTGAATTTCAGAGTGCTATTCTAGAGCAACCTGACATGATCGAGAGAGATAATGTTTTCAACTTCACTATTGGGTTGAAACCTTGGGCTCGAGATGAGGTGAGAAGTCAATTTCCGAAGACTTTGGAAGAAGATTTTTCCATGGTGGATAGACTTATTGAACACTATGATGAGGGGACTAAGAAGAAGAAGAAAAATCCTTTTGAGAAAAAGGATGATGCATCAAAGAAGGAAGCTACCAATTCTAACAATGCACATGCAAAGTCGAAGACAAGAAAGCCCTTGAAGTGTTGGATTTGTGCTGAGGAACATATGGTGAAGAATTGTCATTCCAGACTAAAGTTGGCCGCAACAGTACAATCAGAGAAGAAGAAGCAACCCACAGTTGGGACAATGCAGGTTTTAGGAGCTGCAGCAGCTTATGAAGCTATCCCAAGACATGATATTGAAAGGAACAACCTTGAGTTTGTGAATGTAATATCCCAAAATGGAATAATGCATTGATACACAAACATAATATTTGCAACACAAAAAATTTACATGTAATTTTATGATCAACACGGATATAGACAGAATAGTTGAGCCATTTTATTATATAGGAGAAGATTCAGTTACAAGATGTACAAAAGATGAGTGGATCTAGCCAAAGAGATGGCCTAGAATCACCCTGCAAACATGCTACAACTAGCACTACGTAACTGGAGAGCTGTTAGAAGCTAATACTGTGTTGTCCCTTCAGTAGATAATAAATATATGACTATAAGCTGAAAAGTAAAATGCAAATCTACATAAATCTGGAGCTCTGATGATGCCAATATTCTAAATCTGGGCTCTATGATGGTAACCCAAGATAACCCAGAAAGGGTTTTCCAAATCTACAACTTTGGAAAATCACCCTCCTAGAGTTTGATCCTTTGACTGCTAGGTTATGCAGATCTGAAGCTAGATCTGACAAACAGATGGATGAAATATGTCACAATATCAGATCTAAGCTTGAAGGGTTGATCCCTTCACTATATCCTCAAGCTAGAAGCTCAAGATCTAGCTCCTCAATCCTCCAAAGAAGGTTGCAGTTGTTGCTACACAACTGCTCATGAAAACTGTGCTATAAAGGAAGAAGGCTCTCTAGCCTACTGCTAAGATGTGAAATATAGCTCAGAAATGATGGAAATAATGTATGCAATGTGAATGAATGGTCCTCCACTGGATTACTAGCTGAAATGCTAGCAACTTCCCTTCTCCCTTGGATCTACAAGAATGGACTATGAAATTTCTGAAGGGATTGTTGTTGCTGGGAGATGAATAATAGATGGCTTGATGCCTTGAAATAGATCTAAAGCACTGTAATTTTGATCGTGAATCTCAAGGTGATAGGATGAATCCTTCACCGGTTCCTCAACTAAAATATTGAAGGACAACCTCCTCCTCTCAAACTAATCTTCAGAAATGTGCAATTTCTAAATATGGATGTTCTGCAGAAAGTAGGAACAATATGGCACCAATGAATGATGATGAATGAAGTACAATACTCTTTCAATAGCTACTCAATGAAAGAGGTGGGATTCCTGACCAGGAACACCTGTTGCTAAACAGCACTTTCAATCTTAGCTAAACAGCCAAAGAAAGCATGGAATGTCACATGACAATTCCAGATCTAAACAGATCATACATCAATAATAATCTTCAACGTGTCTTCTATTGTGTATTCAACTTCTTTAAATATATTATGAGCCTTCTCATGCCTTGGCCCACCTCATAACTGCATTGTACATGTGGACATAGGTCTCCATGTTGACTACGTTGTCTCTCCATGATCTCCATCATGTGTGAATGTAATGATCACCCTCTCCATCATGTGTGCATTAATGCACCACTCCTCCATCATCTCATCATAAATTCTCAATGATCTTACATTTGATTCCTTCCAAGATCTTGGTTGACTGTATCAACCTCCATGATCTCACATTTGATTCCTTCCAAGATCTTAGTTGACTGTATCAACCTCCATGATCTTACATTTGATTCCTTCCAAGATCAGTTGAATGTATCAACCTCCATGATCTATATCATTAATGAGACATGACCTCCACTCCTTTCATATTAAGTAGTTTCTCTACTACTCCATTATGTAGATCTAGATCTGAAATATCCACATACACACATCAAAAGTGGATTTTATTCATATTTGAGGATTATGGGTCCCTCCACACTTTTATTTACTTAATTAAGTAAGTTTATTAAGAACTCTAATATTCCAAATATCAAGTGAAAATTTAGGAATATTACAGTAAACATGAATATTGTGAAGGGCACACTTGTTACCATGGTGGATAGTGGTGATACCCACAACTTCATTGAAGATGATACTGCTAGGAAATTTAGATTGAGGTTCAAACCAAACCAAGCTCAGTTGAAAGCAGTGAATTCACGTCCTGCTTATGTAATAGGAGCTGCAGAAAAGACACCAATTGAAATAGGGAGTTGACATGGGGATGTTGACTTCATGATTGTGAATATTGATGATTATGAGGTTGAGTTAGGCATGCAATTATTCAAAGAATTCAAAGTTATGGTGGTTCCTCACATGAGGAAGTTGTATATTTATGATGGAAGAGATGACCATCCTATTGGTATCCCAACCATAGGAGGAGGTGCAGCCCATAGTAAATTGACAGTTATGAGTGTGGAAGACACAAAATGGCATGATGAACTCCAGGGAAAATTGACCATCACGAAAGACAAACTTCGGGAGCAAGCACAGGTGATCATGGCATTATCTAACATTCTCTTGGATGTGACAAGAAGACTTGAGGCAATGGAAGAAAAAGAAGATGATAAATCGCAAGGAGAAGGTTGGGAAGCATACATGATGAAGTTAGAAGAGGAAGACCCAGACAAGTGGTTGGATTTGATACATGAGGAAGAGGGAGGGCCTTCGACATCCACTTCCCCCTCCTCCTAGAATATTCATGGGGGATGAGGCTCATTATGATCTGCTCAGGGAAATGAAGACCTCTAATTTCATGAGCAAGCTATAGAGAAATATGGGCACTTGATAGCAGGATTTTTTGGCAGTCATGATGATGTAGGGATCATATGTTCTTGTGGAGGAGATGTTTAGTTGGATTAGCTACCCAACTTGTCACAATCACAAAGGGATCCAGCATATGATTTCTTGCATAATTGTAGACATGTCCGAAGCATGTAGCAGATCAAGGGTGTTCACATATGGATGCTTATTTATAGCATAATTGGAGACATGAACACATTTGGAGATGTTTTAGTCATCAGCACTTTGCGACGATAGTTGCAATGATATTGTGCACATGGATGCGAAAATAGATCCTGCAGGACATTTTTCGACGATATTTCACACATGTATTTGCAAAGATGGGATGATGTTGTCAAGGGAAGACAACGTTTTGAAGTGGTGGAGGATTTAAGGCCCCGGATTCATGAGGCACTTTCACAGTGATGGGCACGCCCACTGGACGTTTGGAAAAATTTCGGGCACCATGCGACATTACGGTCATATTGTTGCACCATAACCACATGAGCGCGACCATGTGACGATGGAGGGAACCGAGTGGTGACCGAGCGACGTTAGCGAGGGCATCATCGCATTATAACTAGCGGAGGTCATTAGCTAAGTGACGTTTATAAGAGGAACATCACACCATAACCGCAACTGGAAGCCGACGTATTGATGTCATGGTTCTGATAGAAAGTAGATCCTAGCATATAAAAAATTCACTGCTTCAGTCAAAATTAAAATGCTCAATTCTTATATAAAATAAAGCCATAAAAACATTCAATTTAAATTGACATGAAGACAAAAAGAGCCATGCAAATCAACTAAAGATAACAATATCAAAATTCTCTAGCCAAATAAAACATTGGGAGGCCTCTTGGCTCTTGGCCCTTCAAACCACTCCTCACTCTTCCTGTACTCCTCATGTACTCAACTCTTGATTTTCCTCACAAAAACACTCTTATTTATACATAAATAATATATTTATTTCACCCCACAAATTTCTCCACCCAATCCTCAACTAAATCTAATTGAGATTCATTTTAGGTGTGGACTCAACAAAGTCCCGTACATAGAATTCCTACTCCCTAAATTTGCTACCTAATTCTATTTTCTCTCATATCCTTTTAATTATTAAAAGAATATATACAAAATCCTCACCTTTATAATTTCTCTCCTAATTTATTTAAAAGTAACAATTTAATTAATAAAATAATTAAAATGTCACACCCCCCTTATTACATAATTAAACAATGAAAATTTTCCTTGATGCTCGTGCATTAGACTCCCAAGGTTGAAATTAATCATGATCACCCAAGCATGTGTTCGAATATTCGTCTGCCTGGATCCCATATCTTGTGCTGCAACTTTCCATTGGTCATTGCTTCTGTCTGTTGTTCTTCTCCAGGTCTCCACACTTTATGATGCATCGCCCCACTGGCTATGCTTTCACAATCTGTTGTTATCTTTCTCTTGATTTTTCTTCTTTGTTTTACTATTGTTGGCTTCTTCCGAGATACTTTCATCATCATCCACCGTACTCATAAAACAATTGTTAAAATAAAAAACATAAGCCCTCAGTGCCTCTTCCTCTTCTGGTAGCATTTCAGTATGCTGCTCTAAAATTTCCTCATCCATCATCACATCAGTATGTTGATTTAAATTCTCTGTGAGATTATCAGTTAGTCCTTCCTCCACAACATCTGTTTGAAGAATGTCTCCCTATTCTGTGTCTTTCAGCAACTCACCCTGAGTATAGATCCTCTGCTTTTCCAACTCTCTTCTCTAAAGATCTAACTTCTGATATAACTGAACAATATCAACTAGGGTAGAACTTGGAAATTTTACACAACTTTTTATACCTTCATTTGCTGTTGACAAATCATCAGATGGTCCTTCTTCCTCCGCTACAATATTTCGCTGAATATTTCCATGAGACCCCTATATCTTCATTTCTTTATGAGATCTTGCTATCTCAGCATCATTATGAATAGATTTCAAATTCAACTCTTCAAACTTCAAAGTTTGTTCAACACCCGGTGATGTACCTGTAATCATACACAAATCATTAGTCTTAAACACATAAGACCTTGTGGTCCCACTGGATGTTTCAGTCAACATCTCTCTTTGTTGTTCTGAATCCTTCATTTGATTCAGTTCCTCTGTAGATTTCTCTTCTGTCTCATCACTACTTCCACTCTTCCTTGGGAAACATTCCTGAATTATCCTGGTTACAACATCATTACATTGTAAACTTTTGTCAAAAATTTCATTAAAAAAATACATTTGTTTACCTCTTTGGAAATTTTCTTCGGCATGTCCACTTTGTTCTTGTTCCATAACAGCTTCGACTTGCTGTCTTACCCAAAATAATAATTCATTTATGTTTTCTTCCTATTGTAACCAATCAACATTTTCCTTCTCTGAAAGGAATTCTCTACCAGACTTTACCTCAAGAGTTTCATTCTCCTTTGTGACATTTCTGTCAGACTTCTCACCATATTTCGCACATCCTGCAAACATACATAAACTATGAGAAAAAATTTAAGGCTTCATGGCCTCATCTGTCTCTCTCACCAACACATACTCAGATGCTTCTGAACTATCCCAATAGTTCATGAGATCTTCCTCACTGATCTCTTCACCCAGAATTTCGCCATGTTCTGGGCCACAAATGGAAATATCCATTTTTAACTCAGCCTCTCTGAGTTCTTCACAACTCAACATCTGATTGAGCTTCCTCAGCTTTTCCATCAACTGTATGTTTACCTTCTTTTCCCTCTTTGCGTGTAGCTTTTGCCACTTCACCTTCTTTCTCATGGTCCAACCATGTGTCTGGTATTTCACATTTTCCCACAACAACTCTATTAACAATTCAAGGTGAATTGTTATCTCAGCCTTCTCCCACGCATACTCTTCATCGGATCTCCAGAAATTATTATCAACAGTCATCTTCCCCTTCTTTTTGAACTAAATTTGTTCACGTGTGGACTCCATTTAATCCACTTCTCAACAATCCTTCCCACTTGCCATTCATCAAAATACAAGTTCTCCTCCTATTCCTAACTTCTCTTTGTCTTGGAACCAATCTCTAACAACCTTCTTGCTACAATTTGTTGCAACAACACTTTAGCACGCATGTGTTACAACTACCAATTCTTTGGGTGTCGGGCTCTGCCAATCATGCACCCATTTACATTCATACTTTGTACTTATCTTACGACTCTTTGACTTCAGACTTATACCAAATTTTCATCTTGGATGAAAATTCTCAATCTCGACTCAAAAATGATATAGTAATAAAGAAGCAAACTAGCACAACTTTAATCAATGTCAAATTGCCCAATTTTTCCCAACATAATTATGTAACATCTTGAGACCACACACCATCTATTCTTGTCAGAATTTTATTTCTTTTTCAAACCCCATTAGAACTATATTTTTTATAATTGATCATTTCAAATTTGAATTCATTAAAGAATTCGAATACCATGAAATTCCAACCAAACATATATAATAGCTGAAACCGAACATGTATGATGGTTTATTTATTCTACCATACACATACAACAGTTGACAAAGGATCTTGTAAACGCTATCTATGGTGGAAACCGCATCTTAAAACCATTAAACCCAGATTTTATTCCACCTCCAGCAATGTCATTCAACCTGCAATATCATTCGAACTTTGGTAATATCTTTTGAACGTCTATTGCAATCACAACCATGCATCCATCAACTTCATAATGCAATCAACTTGCGTAGTTTCCAATCGGTGGCATGTAACGCAGTCAAATTGCATAATAGGATCACGGCATGTAACGCATCAAACCTGCGTGTCTCATCAAACTGCGTGGTCTTTTCAATACATAACTCGGTGGTTTAGCATTACAACAAATAATAGAAAATCATACCACCTTCAGTTGTTGTCTTGGTTTTGCGCGCAGAGAATCAATCAAGTGTGGTCCCTCACTGTCAATACCGCCTTCAATCACACATAGTAGCATTTGTACACATCGTTATTGTCACGAATTGAGCATAGAACATTTACCAAGGCTGTGGTACCTTGTGATTTCAGCTACAGCACTTAATTCACGATGTTGCCTTACCTCCACACTTGTGTTTTGTTCATGGCCAACCACAACTCTGCAATCATCGCTCCCCTATGCAATGTCTCCCACGCTATTCTATTTGGCACGGGTATAATACAACCATAGGCACAGATTTCAAGTGGTCAAATTGACCACACTCGGTGTGTATCCATGCTCTCCTTCAGGCACCAATGAATAGGTTGAACATGCCTGCTTCAAATGGCTCAGACTTCAAATCTCCACACAATTCTGGAAAATGCTTCAATCTTTGTTCCCTTCAACATTGGTTGCAACGCATCGAAATGGTGCTCAGACAATCTTTCAATGCATTCAACAGTAAATGGTGCTTAGAAAATATTTCAACGCATCGAAATGGTGCTCAGAAAATACATAATTCAATTTTTTTTTATCCGATTTGGAGCAGCACTATAACATCATCGCACTCTTGCAAGTGTGCCCTTCAATTCGGATGCAAATGTTGTATGCGTTTCCATCACACGTCTGGTTTCATAACCAGCATGTAAGCTCGTTCATTGTAATCAAAAACCATGTACATCATACATAATTGAAATTTTAAACAGGTATCTTTCCCTGTGCTCTGACACCAAATGATGTCGAGGTTCTGCTAGAAAGCAGATCCTGGCATATAGAAAATTCACTGCTTCAATCAAAATGAAAATGCTCAATTCTTCTATAAAATAAAGCCATAAAAACATTCAATTTAAATTTACATGAAGACGAAAAGAGCCATGCAAATCAACTAAAGATAACAATATCAAAATTCTCTGACCAAATATTACATTAGGCAGCCTCTTGGCTCTTGGCCCTTCAAACCACTCCTCACTCTTCCTGTACTCCTCATGTACTCAGCTCTTTCTTTTCCTCACAAAAACACTCTTATTTATACATAAATAATATATTTATTTCACCCCACAAATTTCTCCACCCAATCCTCAACTAAATCTAATTGAGATTCATTTTAGGTGTGGACTCAACAAAGTCTTATACATAGAATTCCTACTCCCTAAATTTTCTACCTAATTCTATTTTCTCTCATATCCTTTTAATTATTAAAAGAATATATACAAAATCCTCACCTTTATAATTTCTCTCCTAATTTATTTAAAAATAACAATTTAATTAATAAAATAATTAAAATGTCACACCCCCCTTATTACATAATTAAATAATGAAAATTTTCCTTGATGTGTTGAGATTGCAACAAGATGATGAGCTTAGTGAAAAGAGTCACCTTCACTAAGTGGGCCCGCAGGCTATTTTTGGCGCAAGTCTATTTTTAGACTATGTTTATTTTTAGACATGTCGATCATATTCTATGAGTTGCAGGATGCTATTTGTGGATGGTTGGTCAAGTTGGAAAAAATAGATGGACTTCTATTTTTTAGACATATTTACTAACGCTCTTAGATTGCCAAATAAAAATAGATATGTCGAATATTATTAGCTCTTTAATAACATTAATTATAAACATTATCTTATTCTCTTGGAGCACTTTAGTTAAGTGCAGCGTATGGCATGTGATTACTGTAAAGAATTACACTATTCCCGAGGGTTAAGGGAGCTA
The DNA here is from genome assembly GCA_034641835.2 of Pinus albicaulis. Taxonomy (NCBI): domain Eukaryota; kingdom Viridiplantae; phylum Streptophyta; class Pinopsida; order Pinales; family Pinaceae; genus Pinus; species Pinus albicaulis. The sequence goes on from CM076579.1 coordinate 353,542,592, forward strand.
TTGCATGGAGATTCTTTAGTTAGAACTCATGTGCCGTAGTTTGGTGGAGTTGTTGAAGTAGTGGGTGGAGTTGTTCATTTAATTGAGTTAAACATAGTTGAGCTAGCTGTATCTAGTCTAACTGATTGATACACTAGTGAGAGTGGTGTGAATTAATTATTAATTAATTCACTAATTATTAAATTATTAATCAACTAAAGAATACATCAGTTAACTACAGTGCATGGACAATTTCAGTGGAGACAAGTGAAGAGGTAGGTGAAAGAGCAGTGTGACTATCAGTTGTGACTATACTGTTGCATGATTTGCAACAACCAGTGATTGGAGATGAAAATGAGGATTGCATGAGCAAGGTTGGACCAATTCAATTTCATTCAGATCCATTCTTCAGCAGTGATTGTGCTGTAGAGGCAGGCTATCAGGTGGCAGACATTGGAGCATGTGATTTTCTAGATCGGGCTTGATTAGTGTGTAGCAATTGGAGATTATACTGAGAGCTTGTGAGGAGATTTGTATAATTATTGTTACATGATCTCTATGACATATAATATACATATATTTGGGGGTTTTCAGTTTTAAGCTTTCCCATAAATACTGTGTTCATATGTGTGATTGTTTATGGTTTTAATGTGCGCATGCGATTGTTTTTATTTCCGCAATTAATGATCAATGGTAGAAGAGATTCTATATTGTGCATGAAGTTAAAATAGTGTGTGATCAGGAGAATCTCGGTGTATAACATATCAGTTATCAAATTTCTACATGGTATCAGAGCGATATTGATCATTGGAGCAATTGCAAAACATTGAAGCGGTTGAGTTTTGAGCTGGTGGAATTCGAATTTGCAGCAGTGTTTTCTTGGTGTCGAAGTTGAGATGTATTTCAACGGATTGCGATTGGAGTATGCCCTTGAGGGCATCTCGAATTATATTGCATGGAAGGACAGGATGGAGGCGGTGCTGGATGACAATGGGTTGAAGGAGTTCATAGATGCAGAAATTCCAAAACCTACTTCTAGTGATGCTGCCATACTTGACGCATGGCAAAAGAAGACAGCAAAGTGTCAAAGGATTCTGTTGGAAGGTGTGAAGGATCACATAGTGTCCAGCCTTCATGGTAAAGCTTCTCCATTCTTGATGTGGAAAGCTTTGACAAATTTATTCCAAAGCAAGAGCGACCAAAGGAAGTTGGTGCTCAAGGATAAACTCGGGAACATAAAAATGGAGAAAGGCGACAGTATACCCAAGTACCTCACGAAGTTTGTCCAATGCAAGGATGAGCTGGGAAGTGTGGGGGTTACTGTAGATGACGATGAATTGGTGAGCTTGGCCCTCCTTGGGCTTCTGAAGAGTTGGCATTCCTATCAGCACTCTGTCAGTGGTCGGGAGAAGTTTCCAGGATGGGAGCGACTTTGGTCGGATCTTGTGCAAAAGGAGATAAGGTGGAGTACCAGGGATGGATCTTCATCAAAGAATGTAGATGAATAAAATTTCGCTTTGGCTGCCAAAGCAAGGAAGGGGAAGAGAAAGAATAATGCTTCTCAATTCGGTGTGAAAGGCAAGAAGCAAGACATGTCCAAGGTGAAGTTCTTTCACTGTCACCAACACGGACATTACGCCACTAATTGTCCACAAAAGAAGAAAATAAGTAGGCTGCTGGATCTGAAGCTGGAGAGGCCTTAGTCTCGCAGTTTGAGCTGGATTTTTCATTGATCGCATGCTTGGTCTCAATTATGATGGGTTCAGTGTGGTTTCTTGACAGTGGTGCATCTTTTCACATGACCGGAGACAAATATTTGTTTACTGATCTGGATGAGAAAGATCTTGGAGTGCACATCGAGATGGGTGATGATGGTAGATACAGTGCGATCGGTATCGGTACCATTTCCTTTGAGAGGGATTCTAGTAAACCCTTCGTATTGAAGGAAGTCATGCATGTTCCAGGATTGAAGAAGAATCTTATCTCTGTGGCTATGTTCGAAGACAAGGGATATGATGTTGTCTTTAGCGAGGGAAAGGCTTTCTTGCGCAATAAGGCAACTGGTGAAACCCGGAGGATAGGGGTTTGAGTTAAGAACATTTATCAGCTGCAGGTAGATGGTTGCACAGCAATGGTAGGCAAGGCAGAAGGAGTGGTGAGTTGGGATGAGGGCGAGCTATGGCACAGGAGATTGGGCCATCTTCACGAGAAGGATAGTTGTGCCACGACGATCCTTGAGAGAATTCACATAGACGTGTGTGGACCTTTCTCAGTAGCTTCAACAGCAAAGCACAGGTATTATGTGATCTTTTTTGATGATTTTTCTCGGAAGTGCTGGATATTCTTCATGCACAAGAAGAGCAAGACATACTCAAAGTTTTGTGAGTTCAAGGCACTAGTTGAGAAATAATCGGGGAAGCAAGTGAAGGCTCTTAGGAGCGGCAATGGTGGTGAATTCATCTCTGGCGAATTAAAGGACTTTTGCAGTGCAGAAGGAATTTGAAGAGAGCTCATAGCGCCTCATAACCCACAGCAAAATGGGGTCGCGGAGCGAAAGAATGGAACGATCGTGGGTGTTCCACGGGAAATGTTGCATGATCAAGGCCTTCCCATACACTTGTGGGCCGAGGCATGCAATACTGCGGTTTATGTGCAAAACTGTTGTCCTCATAGGATACTTGGCATGAGTACACCCGAGGAGGCGTTTTCTGGTAAGAAGCCTGATATTTCTCATTTGAGGATTTTTGGTTCACATGTTTACATTCATGTGACGAAGGATGCCAGGAAGAATTTGGAGCTGACTGCAGAGGTTGGGATATTTTTGGGGTACACTGATACACCCCACAACTATGGTGTGTATTTTTCAGACAGTCGCAAGACTATTGTGTGACGGGATATCAAATTTCATGAGGAGAAAGCCATGAAGTGTTTGCTTGAGAGGGAGCCACACTTGCATCCAGATGAGGAGCTATTATTTCCTAAGGATGAGCCTCAGGATGTGGATCAGCCACAAGAGGAGGTTCATGGAGTGGAAGAAACCACTCATGTAGCACTAACCATCAGAGGGCAGAAGCGCACTACAGAAGCTGAGAGACTGATTCAGGATGCAGAGAAGGTTGTAGGAGCACCTACATCATAGCGCAGACAGAGACAATCACCTGACCAGTATATTGGATACATGGCTCTTATGAGCAAGTGTATCGTGACAGAGCCATCCTCTTTCGAGGAAGCTATGGAGGACCCCGCATGGGTAGATGCCATGGTGGAAGAGTATGATTCGATTGTCAGAAATAGTGCATGGGAGATTGTCCCAAGGCCGAAAGGGAAATTAGTGGTAGGTTCGAGATGGATCTACAAAGTGAAGCAAGAAGCTGACGGGAGTGTGGAGAAGTACAAGGCAAGATTTTTTGCTCGAGGCTTCTCACAGATATAGGGGATCGATTATGAGGAAACCTTTACACCTGTCGCAAGGTATTCTTCCATACGGACGATTATTTCTCTCTCAGCGTAGATGGGGTGGCACATTCATCAGATGGATGTGAAGACTGTGTTCCTCAACGGAGTGATTGAGGAGGAGGTGTACATAGAGCAGCCTGAAGGTTTCTATATCTTCAGCAGCGAGTCGCATGTGTGCAGGCTCAAAAGAGCGTTGTATGGGTTGAAACAAGCACCTCGTGCTTGGTACACACGAATAGACAGTTATTTGACCGGACTTGGATTCTCCAAGAGTGAGGCGGATCCGAACCTATACTAGATTGTGGTGGAGGGTAAGTTGCTGATCATTGTACTTTATGTAGATGATTTGATTCTGACAGGTGATGAACTGTTGATACACTCATGCAAGGTTGATCTTTCAAAGGAGTTTGAGATGAAGGACTTGGGCCTCCTTCATTATTTCCTGGTATTGGAAATTTCACAGCCATAGCTGGACTGTTTGTGTCTCAAGGCAAGCATGCCTGGGAGATACTGGAGAAGTTCAACATGCATGGCTGCAAGCCTATCGACACTCCTCTTCCTGGTGGTTGGAGGAAAGAGGATGCTACATCGGCAGAGGTAGTGGATGCCACTGTTTACCGACAGTTGGTGGGGTCGCTTATGTATCTAGTCAATACATGACCTGACATATGCTACGCTGTTAACCAGCTTTCACAAGCTATGGTTAAGCCTACCAAGCTCTTTTGGAAGGCAGGAAAGCATGTATTGAGATATCTCAGAGGCACATCAGGATATGGATTATGGTACAGACAGTTAGATGAGGTGAAGCTGTGTGGCTTCACGGATGTAGATTGGGCAGGGAGCCCAACGGACAGAAAGAGCACATCTGGAGGGATTTTCAATATCGGGTCGACAGCAGTTTCTTGGTACAGCAGGAAGCAGAGATCTATGGCACTCAGTTCAACAAAGGATGAGTATATGGCAGCGATTTTGGCTGCATGCGAGGCTATATGGATGAGGAAGATCCTGGTTGGTTTGTTCAGTTCACACTTAGATCCTACTGTGATATATTGTGATAATCAGAGTTGCATCAAAATCTCGGTTAATCCAGTATTTCATTATAGATCTAAACACATTGACATCCGGTATCATCATATCAGAGATTGTGTGCAGCAGAAGATCATGTTACTTTCATACATTCCCACAGAGGATCAGGATGTTGATATCTTGACAAAGGCGCTCACCAGGAGCAAATTCGAATACCACAGGGGCAGGATAGGGGTGGCAGATAATCCCTATCTTGTTGAGAGGGAGTGTTGAGATTGCAACAATATGATGAGCTTAGTGAAAAGAGTCGCCTTCACTAAGTGGGCCTGTGGGCTATTTTTGGCGCAAGTCTATTTTTAGACTATGTCTATTTTTAGACATGTCGATCACATTCTATGAGTTGCAGGATGCTATTTGTGGATGGTTGGTCAATTTGGAAAAAATATATGGACTTCTACTTTTAGACATATTGGGCGGAATCTATTTTTAGATTGCCAGTCTAAAAATAGATATGTCGAATATTATTAGCTCTTAATAATATTTGGACTATAAACATTATCTTATTCTCTTGGAGCATTTCAGTTAAGTGCACAAATGTGGCACAGGAGCTGATAGAAGGAATTATGTTATTCCTGAGGGTTAAGTGGAGCTATTGCATGGAGACTTCAGTTAGAACTCATGTGACAGATTTTGGTGGAGTTATTGAAGTAGTTAGTGGAGTTATGTTCAGTTTAACTGAGTTAAATATAGTTGAGCTAGTTGTATCTAGTCTAACTGATTGATACACTAGTGAAAGTGGTGTGAATTAATTATTAATTAATTCACTAATTATTAACTCATTAATAAACTAAATAATACATCAATTAACTACAATGCATGGACAGTTTCAGTGGAGACCAGTGAAGAGGTAGGTGAAAGAGCAGTGTGACTATCAGTTGTGACTATAGTGTTGCATGATTTGCAACACACAGTGGTTGGAGATGCCAATGAGGATTGCATGAGAAAGGCTGGACCAATTTGAGTAATTCAGAGCCATTCTTCAGCAGTGATTGCGCAGGAGAGGCAGGCTAGTAGGTGGCAGAGATTGGAGCAGGTGATTTGCTAGATCAGACCTGATTAGTGTGTAGAAATTGGAGATTGTACTGAGAGCTTGTGAGGAGCTTTGTATGATGATTGTTACATGATCTCTATGACATATAATATACATATAGTTGGGGGTTTTCAGCTTTAAGCTTTCCCATAAAATATTGTGTTCATATGTGTGAATGTTTTATGGTTTTAATGTGTGCATGCGATTGATTTTATTTCCGCAATTAATGATCAATGGTAGAAGAGATTATGTATTGTGCATGAAGTAAAATAGTGTGTGATCGGGAGAATCTTAGATGTATAACATATCATTTATATAAATTTCTACATGATGCTCCTGCATCACGTATTAAAGTTGGGAGGGTGACATTAAACGATATGGTTGAATTCCAAACGAAGATCGGGTGGGTCGGCTCAGGCCCATCGAGTGACCCATGCCATTACATGGGAAGTGTATAAATATGACAAGAAGATGTTTTGTTAAGAATCTACGATTCAAGCATCAAATGAGCATAAGGCATTGGATGAGTGAGAAGCATTAGGCAGCACCATGAGCTTCATCAACAGATTGTTGGTGTATCCCAACACTATGGCCGCAAGAAGGCTGAACGCGGTTGCGAGCAAAAGTTAAGGGCATCGGGTGGAGTTATAAATGAACAAGGGTATCGGGTCGAGTTAGGTAGCGTGTGCAGGAATTGTGTGTGGAACAGTACCTCAGGGCCTCCGCAGTGCAAGTCGATTCGGGAAAGGTGCAGGGCGTTGGGTCAAGTCAAGAAGCACGTGTAGGAATTGTGTGCGAAACAATACCACAGGGTGTCCGCAGTGCCGGTCGAGTCGAGCAGGACTAGGAAAGCTTAACGCAATTTCAGACTGCGTTCTGAAGCGACGCTTGGGTGGAATGAGTATGAAGTAGTGCAACAAGTGTGTATTGGTGGGCCAAAGCTAACAAAAGTGCGGGAGGTAGATTTGGACACATGGTGAGCTCAGAAAGCACGTGAACGACATGGGAAAAAAAAAATAGAGGAAAAATTGCTGCAAAATAGGTGGCGAAAGGCTACAACCTGAAGAGAAACGAAGTGGGCCCTAAAGGAGGACCAAAAATGGGTGGCAGAAGTTTGAATATGCATCAATTCTGCCACCCACCTATTTGACCATATTCAAGAATGGTGTAGAAGGAAGAGCCTATGTCAAGCCCTTGTTTTCGAAGATTGTTTATACATGGACTAGTTTCTCAAATCTCTTTTGCCTACTATTGGTAAAGATGTTGCATCCCACTTTCCTCAAACCAAGGAAGCTACCCTCCAGATTGCGTTGAAATATGACTTTATCTATGTGCAATCTGGTTATTTTTATACCATCTTACCTAATCTCCCTAGACCTGGTGGTGCTAAAAAACCGAGGGCATCCCATGTCGCCGACAGTATCGTTGGATCCCTTTCACATTTGTACACTCATCCTCCCATGGGTTATGTTTTCCCTCAGGGAGGGGCTAGCTCCTCTAGCACTTTCCCCCCTCCCAGCAGCATGTAAACAGTATACTGCATGCCTCCTCATTTTTCCCAACCTTTTTACCCCAATGTTGCCCAACCTCCTTATTTCCCATATCTGCAGCCTAGTGCTCCCGCTCCTCCAGCACAAGCACCTCAGCCTCCCTTGCCTTCTCAAACTCCGCAGCAGTAGCCACCCCCCTCCCCCTCAGGTTCAGGTGTATGCGCAGTAGAGTGTGTTACACCATTTTTTGGTCATCTAACCTATTATCATTAGATGGACCCAAGTACATCATGTAAGACCAATTTTACTCCAAGTAAAATTGCTTTCACTATGAAAATAACTTACTAAATCACCTTTATTAAGTTTTTTATGGTCTAAACAAGAAACCCCATAAGGAAATATTAAATAAATATATATTTGTTTGATTTTCCTCAAGAAATAATTAGTTAAACAATAGTTTAATTAATATTTCTGGTGATATTTAACCCAAAACAAAGAAATTAATTAGATAAGTCATTATTTATCTTATTATTTTCTAAAGAATAATTGTTTAAATCTTATTTAAATAATATTCCTTGTTAAATATGACTGATTCACCCTTAAATAATTAAATAAATCATTATTTGTTTGATTATTACTCAACCATATCCTTAAAATAATAAATAAATCATTTATTTATTTATTATTACTTAATCACATCCTTAAAATGATAAATAAATCATTTATTTATTTATTATTTACAAATAAGGGGATTTGACTCAAGTCAAATTCCTTTTCCCTGCAACAAATATAATAAAATATTCCATAAAAGTTGGATCTAGATTTGGTTAATAATATTTTAATTATGCACCAATCTCTAGACTAACTCAATATGTTGTTATAAATAGAAGGGTTTTCCCATTCATTTGTCACCTTTTGTTGCCTAAAGATCACTCTGGATCTCAACTCTTGGTCTGGCTATTGATCCATTATCATAGCCATATTTTTCCATTTTTGTCTGGGTTTTCTACACCATCAAGAGAGAGGAATTATAAATCTGAATTGCTGAGGACTTACAAGAACCCATCCCATTGAGGAGAACAAGGAACACCCTCTTGTGTTTTCCTCCCAAGTGCCCACTAATAAAATTTCATTGGATATATTCTTGTCTTGTCTATTGGATCTATGGAGTAAATCTTATTTTTCTACTGTTTAATCTCTTCTAATGCATAGATCTAGATTTTTGCAGCATTTGTCTTGATCATCTAACTGTAGATCTGAAGATATTAGCAGTCATTTCTGTTGTTAGGGTTTTTTTTTATGCATAGCTAAAGTGGTATTTTTTCGTACACCTCGAATCAAGATTTATACTAACCACTAGCGACTCCACACGGGTTTACCATTACGACTGTTGTCATTTTTCTTATCCTTGCATATCCAGCTGCTTCAAACCCATGGATTTCTCTTCAGCCCCTTGTTTTTCTTATTCTTGATGTTGTTTTTAATCCATAAAACCCTAAAACGATAAAAATTATAACTTCCGCGTGTTTTTGGACCCATTGCGCAAGTGAATGACATCTGCCGCAGCTGAGACGACAAAGTTTTTTGAAACCTGCCGCCGAGAGTGCCGAAAGTACAAGTCACACTTTTCTGCCCAAAACCTGGGACCTGGACCTCAAGGGCGCACTTTATAGCCCAAAAAGTGCGACCTCTGCTGAAAATAGGTCAAAAACTGTGACCTGAACTTTCTGCAGGGATTTTTCTGAAAGTTTTATCGGTTTTGTTGAGCCTATGATCAGGGTTTTCTGACCTCCATCTCCACCCGTTTTGGACATGTACTTATTCTGTTTCACTCAACTAAGTGGGAACATAGCCCCCTAGGGCTTCAGTACCCTCCACTTTTTGTGGAAGAGTGTTTGCTATTGCAGGTTGTCTAAAATTTCAAAGTCTTTAGCCATTTTTCAAATCTGATACCTCATCTTCATATCCACTTCAGATTGGCTTGTTATCCATCCAAATCACCTCATCTAGCTTCTTTTGGGTTTTCCATTAGGGGGCACTCCACTTCCCTCCTAGAGATAGCTTTTCACCACCTCTTTTTACAGCAATTTTCCTCTGATTTGTTGTTGTTTTACGCACCACTTTCCAACAGATTTTATCTTTTAGATCTCTGTCCCTCTTGACCCAAGAACTATTAGCCTTTTTTAGTGTGTTTAGATTAGTTTTTTACTTACCTATGAACTAGTTTTTGAGAGGCCCACCTTTTTGGGTTTAAATTATTACATAATTAGCTGTTTATTTTCTGTTTTGCAGGCCTATATACTATCATTAGCAAGTTTATTTACAGCTATACAAAAACACTTTTTATTTTTCTCTACAAATGTCTAGGTTTAAAAATTAAAATTTACACACTTTTACACACACACCCTAAGCGAAAAAGGGCTTGGTTAACACCGCCAAGAAAATATTCTAAAACATTGAAATCAATTGATCCTACACCTCTTTGCCCTTGTATCGACATTGTAATCAGTTGATCCTAAACCTCCTTGCCTTTGTTAGTCTCTTTTTCCTTTGTGTCATGTTTTTGTCGTCACCATTGCGCCACCAAGGCGTTCATCCCGGAGACTTATTGGCCTTCATCCTCAGTTTCCGGTAGGGAGACTTACTCCTCTACATAGGATTCGAGTTAGTCCTCAACCGAGTCTGCACTCTGACTCTTCTTCTGGTCCTTTGGGTTCTCCTTCTCGTTCTGCCTTCGGTTCTCCCCCTGTCACCTTCACCATGTATGGAGCAGGACCTAATACTGGGGGTAATCCCAGCCCTCCCACAGGGAATACCACTAGTGGGACCGCAACGGACACTACCCCGGCTGCACCCTTTCTCCCTTTCATGGCATGGCTTAGCCTCCCCAACTTCGACCAATTGATAAATGACCCTATACACCATGATGCTAGTTGGCCCACTATGCCAACAAAGCTCCCTTCATACATCCCAAAGTTTGAAGGTCTTGCTGGACAAGATCCCTCCAATCATGTTAGATCTTTTCACATGTGGTGTTCGTCTAATTCCATTACCGATGACTCTGTCTGTCTTCAGCTGTTCCAACGAACACTTACTGGAGAAGATTCTAAGTGGTATGTTGATCAAGCCCCTTCCTCTCATACCACTTTTGCGACTGTTGCTCGAGCCTTTTTGTCTTATTTCCAGCTTCCCCTTCGATACGACACTGGGATTGAGCTCTTGACCTCCTTCCGTCAAACATTTGCAACCCGCCTATCCGACCATGTTTAGGAATGGCGGATAAGAAGGAGCCTATGTCAAGCTCCTACCTTCGAAGACCGTGTCTATATGGACTAGTTCCTTAGGACTCTCTTGCCACCTATCGAGAAAGACGTCGCATCGCACTTCCCTCAAACCAAAGAAGCCGCTGTCCAAATTGCGTTAAAATATGACCTAATCTACGCTCAGTTGGGTTATGTTTATACCGTTCTACCTGATCTTCCTAGACCCGGTGGTGCCAACGCACCAGGGGCATCTCATGCCACCGACGGTATCATTGGAGTTCTCTTTAATCCATATGCTCAACCTTCCATGGGCTATGGTTTTCCTTAGGGAGGGGCCAGCACCTCCTGTAATTTTCCCCCTCTCGGTAGCACGTATCCAAGATACGGCATGCCTCCTTCTTTTTCCCAACCTCCTATTTACCACAATGCTACCCAACCTCTTTTTATCTGTATCCATAGCTTGGTGCTCCAGGTCCTCCAGCATTAGCACCACCTCCTCCCTTGCCTCTTCAAACCACGCAATAGCAAATACCACCTCCTCGGGGACAAGTGTATGCACAGTAGGGCACGACTAATCCTCCTCCCTCAAAAAGGAAGAGGAAAGGCACTCAAAATAAAGCTACCCCTAGTAATCCTGGACCTAATCAAGGTAATGCTCCTAACACTACTCAGCCCAAGCAAGAGAGGCCTCTTCATATGAACAAGCCCTATTCTTTTTGTGGTGTGTATGGTCATTATACGCATGATTGTCCTCTTCTACCATAGATGCGACAACTTTGGGAGTCTGAAGCAACTTTGAGAGGACAGCTAGCCATTCCTTCTATTCCTCCGAGCCCTGCACCTAGTCAACCGGCTATGCTTACTGATCCTTTCCCTCAGCAAGGATTTGTGGCTATCCAACCACCTGAAGGTTAGGTGGCCACTCAACCTCTCCCATCTGGCTCCCCTGATTAACAGATTTTCATGATGTCCTCTAATCAGCCTCCTGAACCTTGTTCTCCTGGCCCTTTACCTTCAGATGGTACTGATGACCTCCTTGATCCCCCAGCAATCACCCCGGGCTCAGCATCAGTAGATCCTCTATCTTCTTATTCTTCGGCCATTCCCCATGATGTTTCGCATGTGCACCTTTCTTCACATGATGATGAGTCAAGTAGCTCTACCACGGCAGGTGGCCTCCCTTCCTCTACTCAACCCATCTTTCACTCTGATGAAGAAATTATGGAAGCACTGACCAATCCTGACTTTTCATGGAATGATATGAAGCACCATGTGTACTTCCTCCCACAGCAGTCCCATGACCAATATGTTGTGGAAACTAAAGACTTCCTTCCTAACGAAGTCAATTGGTTTAGAAATCCTATCCCTGCACCTGATGCTTTTGAAGAAGGAAATATGGCCAATATCTCTCCTATCATTAAAATTGACATTTCTGACAAACCATGGGTTGAATAAAATATCACTTTAGGCACCCATTGCACCATAGAAGAGGTTGAAGCTTACACCAAGCTATTCAAAGAATTCTGCGATATTTTTGCTTGGTCCTATTCAAAAATGCCTGGAATTGATCCTTCCATTGTCAAACACCATATCTATACATGGCCTAATGCCAATCCTGTTCGTCAAAAGATGAGACGCATTAATCCTTCCAGATGAGAAGCTATCAAAGCCGAAATCGATAATCTCAAGTAGGTTGGTTTTATCTATCCCATTGAATACACCACTTGGGTGTCCAATCCAGTTCCCATTCTCAAGAAACAAGGCATCATTCATGTCTGCACTGACTTTCGCGATCTAAACAAATCTCACTAGAATATTTGGCGTAAATTCCGATGGCCAATTCGTCGCTATTCCGACACATAGTCGTCGCAAGAGCGACAGTTCGAGGGCGGGCAAAATGTGGTTTACCATACCGTCGCAGTTCCGACGCAATTAAAAAGTTTCGCACTATCGATACTTTTTCAGTCGCTTCCAAACAAGCGTCACTCTTCCGACGTTTCCCAATCCGTCGCACTTACGACCTTTGTAAACTATCGCACTTCCGACAAAATGTGGTCCGACGTTTTGAACGTCGCTCTTCCGACGTCTATAAACTGTCACAATTATGACGAAATGTGGTCCGACGTTTTGAACGTCGCTCTTCCGACGTTTTTATACTGTCGCTCTTCTGACGTTTCTAATATGTCGCAATTCCGATGCTTACAAGGCGTCGGTATAGTGACGGCAGGTTCAATTTAAAAAAAAAAAAAAAAGAAACTTTAAAAGAGGAAAAACATTTTTTTGAATATATTATATGAAGTAAAACAGTCCATGAAGTCATTACATTTTCACATCTCAAGATTGGAACCCAAATATCCATCCAGAAAAGTGGAAGTCCCACCCCAGACAATGATAGAAAAATACCCCATGTCACATACAGGGACATGATATAAAACCCAGTAACGGTCCACATGGAGATTATCTACAAATCCGAGAAAGCATCCAAATATGCCCGAGGCATCTATAAGAAAGTGAAATAGCAGTATGTAGAATAGTAAAGCAACAGATAGAGTACCGACATTCATTGTTCCAAATACAAATTAAAGTACCCAAAATCCCGCAACAGAGAAAAACGCTAATCATGTGAGGAGTGTGATATGTCCAAAATATAAAAAGACCATCAGACCATATCAATAAACCAGCAACATAGACCAGCATAGCTAGTTTTGAAGGCAAAGTGATAAACATTAATCATTTTTTTTTCACAAGAGAAAAAACGTTGTTTTGAATATATTATATGAAGTAAAACAGTCCATGAAGTCATTACATTTTCACATCCGAATATTGGAACCCAAATATCCATCCAGAAAAGTGGAAGTCCCACCCCAGACAGTGATAGAAAAATACCCCATGTCACATACAGGGACTTGATATAAAACCCAGTAACGGTCCACATGGAGATTATCGACAAATCTGAGAAAGCATCCAAATATGCCTAAGGCATCTATAAGAAAGTGAAATAGCAGTATGTAGAATAGTAAAACAACAAATAGAGTACCGACGTCCATTGTTCCAAATACAAATTAAAGTACCCAAAATCCTTGAACAGAAAAAAACGCTAATCATGTGAGGAGTGTGATATGTCCAAAATATAAAAATACCATCAGACCATATCAATAAACCAGCAACATAGACCAGCATCGCTAGTTTTGAAGGCAGAGTGATAAACATTAATCATTTTTTTTTTCACAAGAGAAAAACGTTGTTTTGAATATATTATATGAAGTAAAACAGTCCATGAAGTCATTACATTTTCACATCTGAAGATTGGAACCCAAATATCCATCCAGAAAAGTGGAAGTCCCACCCCAGACAAGGATAGAAAAATACCCCATGTCACATACAGGGACATGATATAAAACCCAGTAACGGTCCACATGGAGATTATCGACAATCTGAGAAAGCATCCAAATATGCCCGAGGCATCTATAAGAAAGTAAAATAGCAGTATGTAGAATAGTAAAGCAACAGATAGAGTACCGACGTCCATTGTTCCAAATACAAATTAAAGTACCCAAAATCCTTAAACTAGTAAAACAGGAGCAATTAAGAATTCACTGTTTATAACTAGTTTAGAAGAAAACATTTAGAATAATAATGATTAAAACCATATTACACTTAAGTACCTTCTGATTTACTCCTTTTCATTAATTATTCAGAAATGAAACACAGTGATATAATAAACAGATATAAAAACTTAAAACACAGGATAGAAATGACTTATTGATCCATAGTTTGACACA